>APFE031325445.1:0-24128 GCA_000404065.3 Pinus taeda | reverse complement strand
TTTTCTGGATCCTCGAACTTAGCCTTTGGAAAAATTACCTAAGACCTAGGACTTAGGACTTAGGACTTATGAGGGGATTAAAACATTTTCTAACCCTCAATACACTTTACATCATGACTTTTACAATTTTACATCTCAAGGGGGAAAACCCATTTGACATACACCCTCATAGACCACCCAGCGCTGTGACCAAATATAATCTAGCAGATCAATGCACTAGGATTCCCCTAAGATTCTAATGACAAAATTCATTCCGGCTTTGGGGTTAGGCTGAAGGAAAACTCTGCCGATCATGGATCGGTGAGACAAAAAACCTTCCAAAACGTAGATTATCACTAGAAAATTAGGTTTGCCTAGGCAATTTACATACATGACTCCGATCTGCTAAGATTATTTACAATTTACACATGCAGATTGGGTTTACAAAACAATATGATTGGGCTGATGATGACAAGCACGGACACGTCGCTCAAGCGCTATCCCTTTTGCGAAGAAAAAGGGGTGTATTGCTGTGGGTAGTTGACACGTAGTGGTCAACACAACCCACATCAGAATGGGGTTGCTGAGAGGAAGAAATGCTCAATATTAGAGGCAGCAAGGGCCATGTTGTATGACCAAGATATGCCAAGATACTGTTGAAGTTTCTAACTTTACTTAGTTTAGAAACCCTTCATGCACTTTTTCTGATTTATTCCTACCTACTTGTTATTTTTTCTTTAACAAGTTATTTACAAAGTAGTCACTGAAAATAAACACCAGTGCATGCTCAACATATTACAAATCAGCAACTAAAAGAAACAAGAACAAACACACCACATGACACCATTATTTTTGGACCAATGTCCCCAGAAAAACCGGTGCAACGATCTGAGGGTTTTCTTATTAAGCAATATCAGAGTACAATCTGGGTGTCGTAACTGGCCTACCCAACAAAGAATTTCCTTAGGAGCTATACCTCATAGTTTGAGAGAAATCTCCTGGCTAGAACCCCAGAAAACCCTTTCGGCAGCTCCTCAGCACAAAACTGCTCCTGCAACCCTAGTGTTTGCCCAACTTGGACTACGTCAGCCCTTCTCTGTCTCACGTTGGCCCTGTGTCAGCGTTTCTTGGCTTGCGTCAACCCTAGGAGGCCCTGCGTCAGCTCTGGGAGCCTTTGCGTCAGCTACGCTAGCCCCTCTAGTGCTCTGCGTAGCGCTTGGTTGCCTCTGCGTGAGCCCTTGCTGGCTCTACGTCACCCTCCTTGGCTGCTATCCCGACACAATCTCTGCCTTATTTGTTCCTCTGTACTCAATGCCCCTCAACTGCTCTCCCGATCACTGATTCTATCTCTCTTAGCAAACCCTGCTCTAAAGAATAGAATGACTGATCATTTGGTGTGATCTCTAAGTGACCCTCAAGCCTCCTCTTATACTTTTCGTGTTGACGATTCAACGGCCAAGATTAAGTCCCTAATCAACGGCTAAGATTAGATCTGGCTTGATCCATGTCTTTTGGACCACTCTAACACAGATTCATATTAATACACATTAATATTTTATTTTCCCTAAGTTTAAACTGAGGGACTCCAATAAAAATATTAATTATTTTAATATCCCCTGATCTGTTTAGAATTTGCCCAAACTTTTTTTGGGTATTGGAGATCTCATGTGCCCCAACCTCTCCACCAAATTTCGTGGCTAGAGCACATCCGATGCTACCCCAAATCAATGGGCAGAGGCATGTAGTACAACTGTATATATTCAGAACAAGTCGCTGTTGATTTGGGGTAGCATTGGATGTGCTCTACCCACGAAAATTGGTGGAGAGGCTAAGGCACATGAGATCTCCAATACCTATTAATATTTTTAAGGAGTCCGTAAGTCTAAACTTAGGGAAAATAAAATATTAATGTGAATTAATATAAAACTGTGTTAGAATGGTCCAAAAGACATGGATCAAGTTAGATCTAATCTTAGTTGTTGATTAGGGACTTAATCTCGACCGTTGATTTGTCAACGAGAAAAGTACAAGAGGAGGCTTGAGGGTCACTTGGAGAACACACCAAGAGATCAAGATTTTGACTTTCTGGGGCTGGGTTTGCTGAGAAAGTTGAGAGAATGATTAGAGTTGCAGTTGAGGGGAAGTGAATACAGAAGCAGAGAGGCAGAGATAGCACGGGAGGATCAACGCAGTAGTTGGAGAGAGGGATGCAGAAGCAGCCAAGGGTTCATGCAGAGCTAGCTAGGGCTCACACAGAGCCAGCCAGGAGCTACACAGTGCCTGAGAAGGCCAGCGTGGGTGACGCAGAGGGCCAGAGGCTTAACGCAGTGCCTTTAGAGGCTGACGCAGGCCAAGCTAAAGTGATGTTGGGCTAACGCTGGGCTAGAGAGAGGCTGACGCAATCCATAGAGGCTGACGTTGGGGTTTCGTGGGGCAGATTGGAGCTGTGGAGCTGCTGGAGTGTTTATTCGGGGTTTCAGCCAGAATATCTGCTTTCGAGTAGAGAGGTACTACTGCCGAGATTTTTCTTTGTTGGGTGAGCCGGATTTGGCAGCCAGATTGTATTATGAAACTCCTTAATAAATCAAACCCTCAGATAGTTGCATGAATTTTCCCGCATTAGGTTTTTCCGGGGACATTAGTCCAAAAACAACGATGTCACTTATGTGCTTGTTTTTGTTTCCTTCAGTTGATGACCTGTAATGTGTTGAGCATGTACTTGTACTTATTTCTAGTATTTACATGGTAAATAACTTGTTAATTAACAAAACAAGTATGTAGGAATAAATCAGAAAGTACATGAAGGGTTTCTAACGGGTTAGACTTAGAAATCCAACATGGTATCAGAGCGTGGTTGCAGATCACAAGAGAACTGAGGACATTAGCCGAGTAGAGCAGCAACATCAGAAAACATCTGTCCCAAGTGACAGAAGCTGTTCCTAGTAGAGTAGCAGCAAGGATGGGGTGAGGCAGTGCCTACATCATTAAGATTGAGCTAGGAAGAGGTAGCGCAGAGGTTGAGGGAGGCAAAGGCAAGCTCACATAGAACAAAGCAGAGGCCAGGAAGGCTGACGCAACTGGCTGAGGAGGGTGATTTGCTAGTACCAGGATTGCACAGAGCCTAGGAGCTCTAACCTTCAGTTTACTAGGGTTTAGGAGGGTGTGGGTAAGTTGCAGAGTGGAGCTGGTGGGGTACTGTAGTCAGAAAAATACCTAATAGGGAAAGACCAAGGAGGAGGGAGTTGTTACCGAGGTTTTCTAGCCAAGAAATCCAGATCAGTGGTGTAGTGGCACTAAGGATCGGAGTGGGGTTATCTCGACATTGGCAGAAGGGTTTCCAGGAGGGAAATCGAGGCTTAGAGGGAGTCATAACGAGAACTTCCCGGAGGGAAGTACAGGAGAAACGAGATGGCGGTGAACGGGGTAAAAGATCAAGACAGACTAGATGGAGCCTCAAACTTTGTAGTTTGGAAGGCCAGAGTCTTATCTGTTCTAGACAGAAATCGTGTCAAGCACTTCGCCTTGAGGATGATAGCTATCCTAGTTGACCCAGCTGATAATGGCAAGTATGAGGAGGCAATGGTGAGGGCCAAAAGCATCATTCTTGATGGGGTCAAAGACGCGTAGTGCCACATATTTTCGAAAAGGACACGGCAAAGAGATGTGGGAGGCCCTAAAGGAATTGTACCAACATACTTTTGTGCAGAGAAGGATGTTACTAGAAAATCAGCTACGATCATACCAGATGCAGAAGGGAGAATAGATCGAACCCTTCCTAGGTCGATTGAAGGAGATCCGAGATTAGCTGACTTCCATAGGGGCCATGCTAGATCAAGAATTGATGGTGAGAACAACCCTAAACACAGTCTTAGAAGACTGGGAGGTGTTTGTCCAGAGCATACTGGGCAGGGCGACCCTTCTAGATTGGGAGGAAATGTGGGTTGCTCTTTGCCGAGAAGAGATCAGAAGGCTGAGCAAGACGGGAAGTAGCGAAAAGGGGATCAGAATCAAGGAGGAGGAGGTGGATGCTGCTCTAGCATCTGAGGGAAAGCAGGAGAGGAAGGACCTATCCAAGGTCATATGCTTCCACCATGGGGAGCTAGGTCATTATGCGACCTAGTGTCCAAGGAAGAAGAACAAGGGAGAAGCCTCCGAGACCAAGGTTGCGCTAGCAAGGGCAGAGAAGGAAGTGGAGACAGATGATCACTGTGCTATGAGTGCACACACGCCATTTGAGCGAAAGTGGGGAGACATCGAGCTATAGTTAGAATGACTACAGACGATGCGGGGTAGGATCCTTGAGGTACCCAACCTCTCAGATAATACCTGGCTACAGGAGCCTCGAAGAGGAGTAGCAGTGCTGGCGGATGTCGGTAGAGACGGTTGCGGATGGAGCAAGAGAGGGAACTACAATGTAGGATTCCCAGAACAACGTAAGATAGCAGTGCGAGAAGCACGAGAATGTTGCACTAGTGCAGGATGGCACAGAGGGGTGTGCAATGGTGCGAGATGCACATAGTTGTTGCAGCAGCGCAGAGGTCAGAGAGGGAGCACTTGTCAACGATAGAGGGAGTTTCAACATTGAGGGTTGTCTCTAGCCTGACAGAGATGTTAGAGTTGGGAGATCAGTTACTTACTTAGCATTGGTAGTGCTATGGGCCGCACGATGTAACACGATGAGAGGGGTTGCAGTGCAGATGCGACAGTGGTAGTGGTAGGGCCATGGGCAGCAACATGGATGCAGATGGAGTTGCAGTATGGATGCAACAATGGGAGTGGCAAGGCCATGGGTAGCAGTACAGGATGCAGCAGTGCAGAGGATGTTGGGCAACAGGCCTAGCATCAGCACAGGGACTGATGCCGAATGATTAAGGTGATGCTCAGCGAGGAGTATTACTAGAGCACAGCCTTCGCTAAGAGGGAGTGTTGATTTGGGGTAGCATCGGGTGTGCTCTAGCCACAAAAATTGGTGGAGAGGCTAAGGAACATGAGACCTCCAATACCCAGAAAGGGTTTGGGTAGATTCTAAACAATTTGGGAGATATTAAAATAATTAATATTTTTAATGGAGTCCCTAAGTCTAAACTTAGGGAAAATAAAATATTAATGTGAATTAATATAAAACTGTGCTAGAATGGTCCAAAAGACATGGATCAAGCCAAATCTAATCTTAGCCGTTGATTAGGGACTTAATCTTGGTCGTTGATTTGTCAACGAGAAAAGTATAAGAGGAGGCTTGAGGATCACTTGGAGACCACACTAAGAGATCAAGATTTCGACTTTCTGGGGCTGGGTTTGCTGAGAAAGTTGAGAGAGTGATCAGAGTTGTAGCTGAGGGGCAGTGAATACAAAAGTAGGGAGGCAGAGATAGCACCGGGAGGATTAGCGCAGTAGCCGGAGAGAGGGATGCAGAAGCAGCCAAGGGATCACGCAGAGCCAACCAGGGTTCACGCAGAGCCAGCCAGGAGCTGCGGAGTGCCTGAGAGGGCCAACGTGGGTGACGCAGAGGGCCAGATGACTGACCCAGTGCCTCCAGAGGCTGATACAGGCCAAGCCAGAGTGATGTTGGGCTAACGCTAAGCTAGAGCGAGGCTGAAGCAGTCCTTAGAGGCTGACCCTGGGGTTTCGTGGGGCAGATTGGAGCTGTGGAGCTGCCATAGTGTTTATCCGGGGTTTCAGTCAGAATATCTACTTCCGAGTAGAGAGGTACTACTGCCGATATTTTTCTCTGTTGGGTGAGCTAGATTTGGCACCCAGATTGTATTCTGAAACTGCTTAATAAATCAAACCCTCAGATAGCTACATCAGTTTCCCACTTTCGGTTTTTCCGGAGACATTAGTCCAAAAACAACGGTGTCAATTATGTGCTTGTTTCTGTTTCTTTCAGTTGATAATCTGTAATGTGTTGAGCATGTACTTGTATTTATTTCCAATATTTACATCGTAAATAACTTGTTAATTAACAGAATAACTAGGTAGGAATAAATCATAAAATACATGAAGGGTTTCTAACGGGTTAGACTTAGAAATTCCAACAATCCCATAGGTGTTTGGAAAAATGATATCAGAGGGAGCATTTACTGGAAAGAAGCCAAATGTTAGCCACTTTAGGATATTTTATAGCTTAGCATATTGTCACATTTCGTGGGACACATGTTCGAAGTTCGATCAGACTGTAGAGAAGGGGTACCTTATTGGGTACGACGAGACTTCTAAGGCATATCAGATATTCATTCCAGGGGCTAGCAGGATTATTGTCAAGAAAGATGTCAAATTCATGGAGGACAAGGCATATAGGAGGTCTAGAGATTTTCCAGCAATAGTTGATCAGAGTGAGCAGCCAACAAAAGCTTCAAGGGTAGAACAACAGGTTCAAGGACAAGACTGTGAAATTTCCACGATTTCAATAAACTGGAATTTAATCTTCTTTCAACTGGAGATTATTTGTCTTTTGTAATTTAATTTACGACAAATAACGATTAAACTACTATTGCAATCTTCACAAATAAAAATGTTGCAGAAGATAAAATACTGGAACTGAGAAATATGTGCACACACAAAAATTATGACACTGTTTTTTTTTGACCAATGTCCTTGGAAAAACCCCAAAGGGAAAACCAATGCAACAGATGAGGGTTTTATTATTATTCAGCGATTTGAGAAATATTACAACTGGTTTCCTTTCATTGGAAAACATCCGGAAAATATTGATCTTGTTTGGAAAAATATACTGGAGACTCACCGTCTTTCTTCAACTGATTTGGCCTGCTCTAGCCAGTTCACACTCCTTCTCGACACTAACACTCCTGCCCATAAATGCACATTATTGGCTTTGGAAATTCACTCAGCCTTTAAGATCACTTCCTAGAAAGTCATATTGCCTCCCTCTGCCTCCTAGACCTACTCACTCTGCCTCTGGGAAATAGATCTAGCCACTAGAAACTAGAACGTGGTATCCTCCAATAGCTCGCACTGGGAAAACAGGCTACTTGAACTAGTTGATGTGGCCTCCTTTGCAAATGAATTCAACCTCCCTTTCCTGTCACTCTAACACTGGAAAATACTAAGGAAATCTCCTCTGGAATCCTACTCCTAAATCTCTGCAGAATCCCTGCTTCTGATGCTTCACTAGCTTCATTTGCGCCATTGCTGAATCACTGCAACTAGGTAGTTGAATTGCTCTGTGATTAACTGTTTCCTCTACAACCCCATCGACCTTGCTCTTATAATCTTCTATTGGCCAACCAACGACCATGATCACATCTCAATCGATGGCTATGATCATTTTGACTCTATCATTTAACTTTTATGGAAGTCTCTAGAGCAAAATTGACCTCCCTCAATTAACCTGACTTAATTAACCGCTTTTCCTTAGTTATACTTAGGAAATATTTTAATTGTGGCTAATTAATCTAATTGAGGTGTCTCTAAGGCTTTTCTAACGAAACGTTTCCTGGGTTTTAGAGATCTTGTGTTCCTTAGCCTCTTAAACATAATAAAGACTAGAAAGCCTATTTGAGTGTCGTGAACCAATCCCTGTTTAAAGTGGAAGCAAAAGTCGATATCAAGCCATACCATGGCGAGATCGATACTCTGAAGCTGAGTCACTGGTTGCAACAACTGGAAGTTTATTTCAGTGTCCATCAGATCGAGCAAGGGCAAAAGATCTCATCCGCGCTGCTGAAATTCGAGGGCCATGCACTGACTTGGTGGGAGAGCCACAAGGAAACCCCAAGGTTGGAGGGAGAAACTCCAGTGACTAAGTGGGAGGATTTCAAAACCCTCATTAAATCATAGTTTTATCCCATTAGGTATGTGGAAGACCAGTGGATCCGGTGGCATTAATTTAGGCAAAAGCCATGCCAAAGCATGTAGGAGTACACCACAGAATTCAGAAAGATGGCTATAATGTTGGGTATCTCTCCAAAGAACCTAGATGTACTCCTCAAGTATTTGGGGGGTCTGCACTGCCATCTGCATGAGCAAATGATGTTGTTCAAGCCCAAAACTGTGGATGAGGCTTGTGTACAATCACAGTACCTAGATAACATAGGCCTGAAAAGAGCGCAATTAAGTGGATCGAAGCAAAAGGAGCAACAAGACGCTTCTAAGGGGGGGAAGAAGAAGCAAAAAGGGGGAAAAGATAAAAAGACGACAGCCACAACACACCAGTACAAAGATCCCAGCAACCACTGCAACATTGATGGCCATACAAAGGAGAAGTGTTGGAAGTTGCATCCAAAGCTAAACCCAAAGAACAAGAAGAAAGATAATAAGAAGAAGAATCTCATGGCCACTGATTCGAGCAACAAAGTTGAAAGCAACTGAGACGTGGATGAGAATATCGTCTGTACATCAGTACAAAAGGAGGTGAATCTAAGTAGCCTTCAACAACATGAAGAGAAAGAAATGGCCAAACTCTTCCATGTAAAGATACAGGGCAAGAAGATGAAGATTGATGCTCTGTTTGACTCAGGATTGTAGGCAAATCTCATTACAGTAGATCCGGTCAAGAAGTTGGGGCAAGAAGTTCGTGATCATCCAAACCCATATCCACTTGGATGGGTACATAAGGATGCAGAGCTAAAGGTAAGAAAACATTGTAAAATTAGATTTGCTATCGGAAAATCTCATTGCAGCAAATTTGGTCAAGAAGTTGGGGCTAAAAGTTCGTGATCTTCCAGACCCATATCCACTGGGATGGGTACATAAGGATGCAGAGCTAAAGGTAAGAAAACATTGTAAAATTAGATTTGCTATCAGTGCTTATTTTATTGATTAAGTAGATCTGAATATGGTTCCCCTTTATGTATGTGGAGTCGTGTTTGGGAGTCCACACATGTACATGCGTAATGCAATGCTCATGAGGAGAGCTAATCAATATTGACTCATCAAGGATGAAAAAATATTCATCATCAACGCGCACAAAGGCATGTCGAAAATTTCACTGGTAAGTGCCAACCAAGCCAAGAAATTGATCAGTTCCAGTGAGAAGTATGTTTTATTGTTTTTAAGAGAAAACATGTCTGTAGAGGAGTCAATAAGAGGCAAGGCATCACTAGAGGGGTGTACTAAGAAACAAAAACAACAATTGGAGGAGTTGTTATAGGCATACAACGACGTGTTTCGAGAACCAGAAGGGCTACCCCTTAAGAGAGAAATGGAGCACGAGATCCAACTATTGCCAGACTCCCCATTGCCATATATTGGGATGTACAGGTAGTCTGTTATAGAAGCAAAGTGAGGTGAAGAAACAGTTGCAACAGCTGCTGGAACATAGTGTGATTCGACCGAATACATCACCATGTGGGTCACCCATCATCATTGTGCCAAAGAAGGATGGGACTTGGCGGATGTGTATAGATTACAGGGCGTTGAATAAAATCATGCTCAAGAACAGATACCCCCTATCTAGGATAGACGATCTACTAGATCAGTTGCAGCAAGCAAAGTATTTCACCAAGCTAGACTTGAAGTCTAGATATCCCCAAGTTCAAGTCAAAGAAGAAGATACATGGAAGATTGCCTTCAAAACCAGGCAAGGTTTGAGTGGTTAGTTATGCCATTTGGCCTATGTAATGTACCAGCTACATTTATGAGATTAATGAATGATGTACTACGCCATTTTATAGATTCATTTGTTATTGTCTATTTGGATGATATACTGGTATATAGTGCTACGTGGGAGTAGCATATTTCACATTTGACCCAAGTGTTGGAAACATTGAAGAAGCACCAACTGCTAGCAAATCTCAAGAAGTGCGAGTTTGCGCAACAGTCCTTGGTGTATTTGGGATATGTGATTGGTGGAGGAGAATTGAAGATAGATCCTTCCAAGATGGAGGCCATCATGAAATGGTCGGTGCGTAAAGAAATTCATAGCTCGTTTTTAGCGGTATATATACAACATCCGTATAACAACACCATCCACACTTCTACAGGAAAGTCCTCATTTGGAACTTGTTTTGGATATTTGCCACCTTCACCTTTGGATATTGCATATGGGTAGCAAGGATGAGTGATGGAAGATCTTACAGGAAATGCTTTGAGAGCTGCAAAATTTATAGAGAAGATCAGGCAGATCCATCTACAGGTACTTGAAAAACTGTAGAAGTCGTAGATGAAGTATAAGACTAGACATGATCAACACAGAACAGAGAAACCATTCAAGGTGGGAGACAGAGTATGGCTATAGTTGAACAAGGAGAGGCTGCAGGGGCCTTGTAAGAAAATCAAGGCTCTAAGGTATGGTCCCTTTGAGATACTGGAAAAGGTGGGTGATAACGCCTATTGACTTAGTTTACCACCATATAGGTGCATTTACTTAGTTGTAAATGTAGAGAATTTGAAACTTTATGAGCCTTCCATGCCAGATCAAGAAGAGGAACAAGTCCTACCTTCTATGGAGGATTTGGCACTAGACGCTTAGGCAGAGTTGATAAAAGATACAGTTTTGCAGAAGAGGTCCAGAACTACAAGAAAAGGGCAACAATACCTTTGGCAGATTGGGTTGAAGGGACAACTTCCAGACAAAGCTAAATGGTACACCAGAGAGAAGGTGGAGGAAAAATTTCCTCGTCTCATTCAGTAAAAGCTTTTGGGGATCAAAAGCCTCCCAAAATGAGGAGGTGTGATCCGAATTTGATTATTATATTGTTTGGCATCCATCTCGATGCATTTGGAGTATAAAAAGTGGAGGAATAAGCTCACAGGACCATTTTATCGGCGAGACCGAGTTTGGTGAAATGGGGCCTGAAACCTTTCGGGAGCATTTTGAGGCATTAAAAGAGGTTTTTTGGGGGTAAACTTTGCCGCTCAAGAGTAACACCTTTTCATGCTATTCTACACATAGAAAGCTTTCCAACGACGCAAGAATCGCGTCAATAGGAGTCCGTATGCAAAAGTTATGCCACTCAAAAGTTGACCTTCCTGTTTCCACACCTATAGTTCTGGAGGATGTTGCGTCAGCCCCCATTATTCATGGAAAAGGGGCTAGTCATGTGTTTTTGATGTACTAGAAGAGTATTTTGTAACTCTAGTTAAGAGTTGATGTAGTCAAACTTAACCACTAGTAGGCTATCGGGCTATATTATAACTGGGCCACTAGGAGGAAGAGGCATTTCATTCTTTCAAGAGCATTTGCTCCATAGATGAGCCAAGATAGCCAGGATAGATAGGCGGTAGAGAACACTGAGAAGATTTGTGCACTGTAGTAGCCCACGGGCCACATACATTACTTCTTTGTATTCACAGCCATATTTCCAAACAGGGAAAGAGAGCGGAGCGACCTCACCTTTAAGCTGAGTTTTCTCTTGAAAGGGTTTCCCAGAGAGCATATCTTGTGTCTTAGGTGTCTATGAGCTTATTTTGTCGTTCTCTTCTTTTCTGCATAATTTACTTTTACATGCATGCACTAATTACAATAAGATCTACAAATCTAGAAATTAAATAAAACTGTAACAGTGTAGAATCTCAGATTTTTAATATAATATTATCAGATCTGTTGTGACGAATTGTCTAGTGGAATGTCCATGACAATTTACAGATCATTGAGGAAAATTACATTGTTTCCAACATGGCTAGCTGTAAGGTAGTATGGTTGAGGAAGCTCCTTGGAGGGATGTTTGAGCAAGTCCTCGATATGACTGTGAGATATTGCGACAAGAAGTGTGGGATCTGATTGGCTGAGAATCTCGTATTTTATGACAAGTCCAAGCATATTGAGATCAAGTATCATTACATTCGATACTGGTGCAGAGCGGAGCTGTGACACTCCATCATATATCGACTGGTGAGCAAATAACGAATATACTCACTAAGGTTTGTCCGAAAGGGAAGTTCTTGGTCTTCAGAGAGCAGCTTAGACTGATGGATGTGACCCTCCTATGTAAGGGTCCCAGCTGATCGAGAACACTGAGCTATGCTCTTCCCTCCTGTATGAGCTCCCAGGGAGAGGAATGGAGGCAAAGAGAGCTTTTGGGGTTGAGGATGCTAGGGTGTGTCTGATCCTTATCACTTATGACAAGTGGTATCTATCCCCTACTCCTCTATTGTCATTCAAGGGATGTATATTCCTTTCCACTCATGGAAAGTGGTACCTGTTCTTGAGGCATTTTTTATTCTAGTCACCTATGGCAAGTGGTATCTGTTGCCTATTGTCACGTCTGAGACTTGACCAAGTATGCCCCAGTTAGTATCTTGCCCACTTTGTGGGATAACCTACCCATCTGGCCAATGGCATGAGGGACTTAGGATAGTGTGTGATCCCTACCCCTTATAGTAGGTGGATCTCACCCAAGTTGATGGATGCAAGTGTTCTACCGTCTGCCTCTCTAGGGTAAAGATGGGATGATCAGGGACAATAGGGTAGAGTGTGATCCTTACCTCCGGTAAGTTGATCTCACCTATTGTCAAGGACTTTGGGATAGAGGATCCCTATGCATTGGGGTAGGTTTGATCTCACCCATTGTCTTTAGGTTTCAGGTGGTAGTTGAGGCTCCTTGATGGTGATTATTCCGAGTGGTAGCAGAGGCTCCTCGATGGGGGTTATTCAGGGTGGTAGCAGAGGATCATAGATGGAGTCAGGGTGTTAACCAGAGCTCCCCTGCAACGATTCTTCTTTCTTTAGATTTGAGAGTGTTCAACACAAGATGAGCAAAGACAAGTAGAAATGAGCAGAGATGACATTGAGATATTTGAGATGGGATACATGATGCAGTTGGTAATTTTTCCCTAGCTGAAAGGAAGTGTTATTTTGGCAGGTGAGGGATAAATTCCAATCATTGGGCCACATTCCTCATTCAAACAAGCCCAAAATTTCCCCTGGAAGCACTCAATTCGGATAAGGAAAAATGTATTTTTGATGGAAAACCCACATTAGCAAACTTGTTCAAGTTGGCTTAAAAGCCTAATTAGCCCTCCTCCAATGCCTATAAATACAAGTCAAGGCACCTCATTTGGAGACATTGCATCAAGCTTCTCTTCTCTTCTCTTATTGGTCCTTACAATCTGAAATTGTAGGGTTTATCTTCACACATGCGAGGAGGAAGGAAAATTATAGGTGGTCGAGAATCTAATATTGACCAGCATTGACCTTGATGTTTTGAGCTAATTTTGACTTCAATCTTTTGGGGATGTTTCTGTCTTGCTAGGCCACATTCCTTAGCACAAGAATTGAGCCATTCTACGAACTTTGACCTACATTGACTGTAGGCTTGATTGAAGGATATCTCTCAGTTGACCAAGTTTGACTGCTTAGATTGGGATTGTTTTGGCCTCTGTCTGACCAACATTGAAGGCCAAATTTGTGGACTATTGACCAAGTTGTTGAGGATTGTTTTGACCATGGACTGTTGACCAGTTAGGGAACACTTTGATAGCTTTTGGCTACTGCTGACTTGGATAGAATTACAAATGCACTAGAGTTGAATTTTTTTGACTCTCTCTCTCTTGTCTCATTTGGATATTAGCTTGGCATATTGACTTGTTTGGATACTTGATATAGCTTGTGGATATTAGCTAGTCAAAGAGTTTACTTTGGCTGTTGTATGATGTACTCTTTTTGTTGTACATTTGAAGACAATCTAATAGAAGAATAATTGCAAAGGGTTTTGACCCTTACGAGGATTTTCCTTGGTCAATGACCAAACTTTGTGTCTCTTGTCTCTTGGTTGTATCTCATTGTGCATAGTGTATTATTGTTCTATCTATTATTTCTCTAATGTTATTGGCTAATTGAAGAATTGGAAATTGGAAATTGGATGTTATTGGAAATCAATGAGTAATGGTTGCAGCATAGAACAATCTTGAAAGTTTAACATGTTCCAAGTTTAACTTTATGAATCGTTATAGAAAAAATGTTATAGAGAAAATGCCAAACTTACCTATTTGACACTGAATTATGGAGCATACAGAAACCCTAACTTCCTTGGAGACTATCTTTGAAAATATAGCGAACAAATATCTGTAACATGGACTAGATGTTCAATAAGATATCTTCTCAATGTGGTTCGAGTTTCATAGTATGAAGCCTCACAAAAACATAGCGAAAATGTAGAACTAACCTGTTTGAGATAGAATTTAAGAGCCTCCAAAAACCCTAACTTCCTTAGACCATATCTCCAAGAATACATCAAACAAAGATCTAAAACTTGAACTAGATATTCCTTGCAATGTATTCTCAATCTTCTCCAAGCTTCACCATCTGAAACTACACCGAAAAAAATTATAGTGAAATTTTTACGATGACCTATTTGAAGCAACAAAACCCTTGGATCAAGAGCTATGGTACCAAATGTTATGATCCTTGTGCCTTAAAACTGATAAGAAACTAATAATTACAATTCACTTCAAGGGGGAATCCTCCTTTTACAAATAATACAATGAACAAGACATTATCTGATGATTTTAAGATAAGGTCTCCTTAGTGTATATATAGGAGACAAAAGATACAATTATAATAAAATGGGACCTATTAGCTCTGCTACTCAACGATCATTTTCTGAGGTCAGAAACAGACTTGGTCTACTTGATTATGCGCATAAGGAATCCACATAGGTCGCTATCTCCTCCCTTCCCCTATCCCGCTTATCCTCCCTCAGTTCTCTTCCCTCTGTTTTTAATATAAACTCTATAAAATCGCCCTTTCAAACCTTAAGCTCTGGGCGCATAACACACAAGCCCGTGCCCATATAGCCCTCTGCCTTATTCTCCATTGTCGATCGCATATCACCTGATCCAATGGTCCCTGCCGCGAACAACCTGCACCCTGCTTCCTCCACCGTCCGATCGTGGCACCACGATCGGACGACATTTGCACCTCCTGATCCTGCAAAATGCTCACGCTTTAGCCCACAGGGAAAGCGGTTATCCCCGCGTCCCATCTGCCATGCATTGGCCTCCTACTACGATCACTGGCCCGTGTACCTTTACCACTCTACTCTGAAAAGCGGTGCGGGGAAACCGCTTACTGCCCACTCATACGTCCTTCGCTCGTTAAAATTCACACGTCTCTGCTGCCCGATAGCCGTCAGATCTCCCCGACTGCGATCCAACGGCCCATGTTCGTCCGTCCACATTTCCTCCTGATAGCTCCCTCCAATTCAATCTTCGTCGTTCATCTACAAGAGCCGACGGCTCACAATCATTCTTGCCTACATTTCCTCCTGACGCCTCCCACCGATAGATCTCTACCACCCATGCGCTCGATCCAATGGTTGTTGTTTACTCTCGGTCCTGCTCATTTGTTCGCCATGAATTCTTCGCGTCCTTGACTTGTACCATGCATCTGAAGGATGAAGGTGGCCATTGTTCAATCCTCTACGCAATTATTCTTCAACAATTGCATTCAAGAACATTATGGCCGAAGAAGAAGAAGGACGTGCCTCGAGCTGATCAAGCATTTATCGTTATGGAGCGTGTTTCATATCACACTCCACCTGTTCAGGAAGGATAGCCGAGCAATAGAAAAGATCAAATCCATTCATTAAAGCAAGCAGATTATAACAGAGACTCCATCAGAGAGTTAAAGCGGTTGGTGGTCCATTATGACCCCTCCATGTTCTGAATAGCAAAATATCTTTGTAATCAAACTCTATATATACCTAGAACACAGATGTAATTAGGGATGATGGTTTATGGTTTTGGTTTTGATGTAAGGTTCAACTTCTGGAGACTGTAACTACTGTGATACTTGCAGCGTATGGTCTTCATTTTCAGTTAATACAAGCTTCTTTTGCTGTTAATTGCTCACTTTCCACTTCTTCTTTGTTCTAGGTTGTGCCTATTATGCATTTATTCATGTGCTCTTGATATTTAGCATTTGAGGGGCTGTCATCCCACCTCTGTGTTAGAATCTAGTATGTATCATTGAATGTGTTATGCAGGTTTCTGTTTACTTAATGCCAAAGAGCTGTCATCCTTTCTGTGTATTAAGAAATAGATTTGCAAACCTTTTACTAGTTGCAGTTGGCCATCACATGATCTTGTGCATCTGCTGGTGCGGTCAGTATTCTCCATATCCAACTGTTCCTTAAACTGTGAGTAATTGGGGTCTAAAGCCTTGTAGTCTGGGGGTGTTCACCCATGTCTGCAGTTAAGCATAGTAGAAGTGGTTATCTGGCTTGAATATGCATCAGTCCTTCCATTCATCCATTTCCAACATTTAGTTGAGTTTGTAATGTTCCCGAGCATCTCTGAGATACAACCTAGGAGAGTTTCTTGGGGTGATAACAAGACCATGAGGGGTTCTAGCCTACACAACAATATAATAATAGAAATGTAATCACTCAATATATAGGGCTTAATAAGGGGGTTTTGGGTTAACATGGGGCTTAAAAATGTTCTCATAAATTGTGCTTCTTCTACATGTGATTCATTGCTAGATTAATCACCAACTTTAAGTTCTTCGGTCTTATTTGAAACTTTGAAAGTTGCTTCTTTTAGAGTTGACTTTCATTTTTTTTGTGCTCATTTCATATGCAATGAGAATCCCATGTAGCTCATTCATCTTCATATTTTCCAGATTCTTTATTTACTTAATAGTTGACACCTTTGCATCAAATCTTGAGGGGAAAGATCTGAGCACCTTATGTACAATCGTTGATCCCTTAACTTCCTCATCAATTCCTGAGATAACATTACAATCTCATCCATACGAAGGAAGTAGGCTACAATAGCTTCTTCATCATTCATCTCCAAACTCTCGAAGCATATTCTATGGGTCTGAATTTTTTCCCTCTTCACCTTGTCATCCCCTTCATAATTGTTTTGAAATTTGTTCCAAATGTCCTTTGCAAATTCACAATGCATTACTTTGACAAACTTTGATTTTGATAGGCCACACAATATGGAATTCATGGCTTTTGCGTTATTTAAACACGCCTTCATACCATCTTAATAAGATGGAGGAGTTGTTGGAGCTTTATAACCATCCATACATATTTCAAAATGTCAAAACCAAGAGATGACATCAAATAAGTCCTCATCCCTACCCTCCAGAAGGCATAATTTTTTCCATCAAATAATGGAGCTCTACTTGTGAAAGAACCTTCATGATTGGCCATGGTCTCTTTGATATATTCCTTCCAGTGGTTGGATTGTTTTTGAAGGAACCTACCCTAAAACTAATTGTTGGATTTACACGAGCTTAGGGGGAGAGGGGGATGGGGTGAATAAGTATAAGCCAATTCATTACTTATTTTAACATTCATGAATCATAAACAAACAATGTCACAAGATATAAATGGAAACTTATTTATAATAAACCTTTGTAGTCACCAACCTATTAATGTAAACTTTGTAGACACAAAACTATTGTTACAAACGTTGTAGACACCAACCTATAGGAGACACCAATCCCCTATGTTGCAAGATTTGTGGGCATAAACCTACAAGAGACACCAATCCCCTCTGCTACAAGATTTGTAGGCACCAACCTATAGGAGACACCAATTCTTTCTGTTGCAATATTTTTAGGGACCAACCTATAGGAGAAATCAATCCCCTCTATTGTAATATTTATAGGAACCAACCTATAGGAGACACCAATCTCCTTTGATGCAAATATTCATAGACACCAACCTACTTCATCGAGTCTTCTTGTTACTTCTTCCTCACTAGTTTTGTTCACTTGCTCTGCGTTCGCTAGGTATTCTTATTTCTTCTTCCTTGATTGGGTTTGCTTATTGCTTTTGCCTTCACCATGTCTGTTAGCTATTTTTTCCTTCACTCATTCACCAAGTTTGCTTGCGCTTTTTTCCTTCACTAGGTTTGCTTCTCCCAAAACTTGTTGATTTTTCCCTCTTCCCAAGAACATACTTGTACAACATGCCATGTATGCAATTTTGCAAATTTGATTCTAGAATGTTTACTTGAGGAACTTTTGTATGTCTCCTTGAATCTCTGAAATTTTTACAATTTGAGAAGTCCCAGAAAATAAGTTATAGCAAAATGGCATACTAAAGTTGATTTCAAGACTATTCAGTAACCTTAACTTCCACAAGGTGTATCTCCTAAATTATGCAAAACAAAGTCTAAAATTTCTATTGCAAGTACCTAGAGTTCTCCTCTCTATCTCCTCAAGATTTTACAATTTGAACTTAGAAAGGAAGTTATATAATGAAAATGCCAAATTGGCCTATTCAAAACATATTTTAGGAGCATTCAAGAAGCCTAACTTCCTTAGAGGATATCTCCAAAAGTATAACATACCAAAGTCTTTAATTTCTATCATAGGTACCTAGATATCTCTTCTTTGTCTCATTAAGATTTCACCATCTGAAACATCTTAGAAATAAATTTATAGTGAAAATGCCAAGATGACTTGCTTGAAGTTGATTTTAGGAGCATTTAGTGATCCTAACTTCCTCAGAGCATATCTCTGAAATTATAGTGAGCCAAAGTATGAAATTTCCACCATAAGTACACAAAGATCTATCTTCTATCTCCTTAAAGATTCATGGTCTGGAACGTCTCAGAAGAAAAGTTATAATGAAAATTCCAAGTTGACCTATTTGAAGCAAATTTCAGGAGCATTTAGGAACCCTAACTTCCTTAGAGCATATTTCTAAAATTATAGTGAGCCAAAGATTGAAATTTCTACCATAGGTACATGAATGTCTCTCCTCTATCACCCAAATTTCACGATATGAAACATTATGGAAGGAAAATTGTAGCAAAAATGCTAAGATGACTCGTTCACTCCACAAATCACCTTTTTCCCCCACCTTTAAGACCTTGAGAGTATTCCCTAGCTTCTGTTGTGCCCCTAAGATCACTCCTTGCTTGGATTGTCTTCAAATGCATTCATCTATTCTTTATTTATAGTGTTTCTACGTTCACTTATGGGGTTGAAATGTAAAACTAGCTAGGTTGACCTGTACTTTATGGCTGGGCCAACCTGATAAAATCTTTCATATCTTGTCATACCTGTGGAATTAGAGGGAGTTCCCTATACTGTAGCAAAAGTCTCAAAATAAGATTCCAACCATATAATGTATGTCCCGTTTGAACTAGGTATTTAAAGTAAAAAATCTTTCAAACATAAGGTATCCAAACCAAACATCAAAAAACTTGGATATCCAAACAATACTTCCAACAATCTCCCCTTAACATTGACATTCTTGTTTTCTCCAACTTTAACATCAATAATAACACAATATTTAACCATATATAATGAGATTGATGCTTGTACCAACCCCTATGTTTATTATTTTATCTTTTTTTTTTTAATAATGTTTAATAGAGTTTATTTTTTTACTTTCACATTTTTTAATGTATTTTTTTTTTTTAACTTAATGCACTTTCGCTTGTATCTTTTCATAGGCTAGCATTTTGAACTAATCACGACACCCCTGTGAACATTAATAAAATAATTATCCTATTATCAATGCTTCTCTTTTGCCCGAAATTTAATAGTGAAAGTTATTTATATAATGATTTCTCATAATTGCTAAGGGCTCAACACACACATCCCTAATGGTTAGCTAGCACATTATTAGCAGCAAGCAGACAAGCTAATAATTAACGCTATCTTTTTAGAGTTTGGTGACAACATTGAAATGTTCTTTATAGGTAATAGAACTTTGCATAAGCAAGTCAATAATGTGGGGCAACGTGAATTTCTTTTACATAATTATTTTAATACTAGTTATAACTACATAGTCTATGTCATGTTTTTTTAGATTACAATTTTACAAAAGATGATTTTAATGGATCTTGAATCCGTTAGAAAAGTAGGTGAGCATTTTATTTCTTCACATTACATATTGATTCCAGTAGCACTCAATTATAAAAATGAATGAGGATGCTTAATTTCAAATATTCAATGTTATTTTTTTAATAACATTTTACAAATGTTTATAGGATATATTTAAGGTCTGTATTGTTCAACCCCTTTTGTTAAGATGGAACTTGTTTTCTTTTTTGCCATGTTGTTTTGTTTCTCCATCTTCTTTAAGATGCAAAAAGAAGGATTGGATAAGTGTTATTTTTTTTTCTTTAAAGAAAGGGTTGGATAAGTGTTAGCATTTTTTAATATAGGAAGGAAAAAAATTCACCATGTGTCACAATTTTGGTTTATCAAAAATGAAAATTTTATGTTAAATGACAATGTTTTGTTTTGGGCTATTGTGGATGTACTTGTATAAAGAATTAAAAAATAAATGAAAATTTGACATGTAATAAATATGTTTTGTTTAATGTTTATAATTTGGTTTATGAATATTTTAATTTATGATTGGTATTAGAAATTTGTTTTTGATTTTCATTTAATAACAAATAGGATCATTATTGGGTAGAGATTTGTAGCTCATTTATTTATATTATTTTTTGTGGACGCATATTTATACATAAAACCATTTCTTATCTTGTTGAAACAAATTGAATTCCATACTACAGGTTTAGATGATTGTATGCAAAGCCCTGGGAATCCGCAAAAGAGTAAAAGTGCAAATGTTTCTCATGCAAATGAAGATACAAGATGTCCTTCCAAGAGTGAAGTGAAATTTGATATTGAGCCAAAATATGGGTCTTGCTTTAGTCCTAGTAACCTATTTGCATCACCTCTTGAGAGGAGTTCTCTACTAGATTGTAAGGGAACTTCTAGAGGGGAAGGATTTGAATGGGATTTGCTTCTAGATGTTCCTTCAAATACTTCCTTTCAACACACTGAGCTTTTGCATTCCCCGGTGTGGAAATACAAAGGCTATAAAGATTCTATGATTGATGCAAACAACCTTGAGAATACAAACAATGAAGAAGAAATGGCTAGTAATCTATGGGGCTCAGAGGACAACATAGAATGGAGTTCCCTATTTTGGAACTCTTCAAATGTCACATCTGAACAAACATTACCTGATGGAGCTAAACTATATTCTGGGAAAAGGCTTCCTTGAATTGTATGTTGTTTTTGTATCTTTTGTGTATTTGATACTTCTATAGTTTTTAAATCACTACCTTAAGGTCACTTTAAGGGGTGGATTTGTTATCATGACGATTTGATCAAGAGCATATGATAAACGGTCTAGGTCCTTGTGCAGATGACACTGTTGAAAGTAAGGGTTTTGTAAACTATGGGAGTGTTATTATATATAGAGAGAAAATAGACAATAAATAAATTGAGAGTGCCTTGCACTTGTCAATCCATATTGAATTTGATTCCTTTTCAGGTTACATTCATTTGGTTATTCAATTTTTGACTTTGAATGATGCTATTATGGTGTTATTGGTCTGATTCTATGGTGTTTGATCTTAGAAGGATTTTCTATGTTACTTAAATTGTGTAATTGGTGTAGTATTATATTATCTTTCTTTATAAGAGGCTTCGAAAACATTTTTCTCTCTATGGCATAATATTTTGTAGGAAAAGTGTGTATTTTTTCCCATTTTATTTATTTATGTCACCGCCCTTTGTAATACATCTAAACATGTATCCCAAAGTGCCAACCAACTTCCAAAATTACCTCAAAACATAAGAAATGCAAACTCCATTTTAAGGGAAATGTTGATTATAGAATTTTAATTTAAGTTTAATTCATTTCTTTGTTAGTTTATAATATTTATAATTCAATGCTCTCTAAACACCTCCCACCCCCAACATGATTTCTACTTCATGCATTATTAATTAACTAGATCGCTTGTTACATGATTATAGTGTAGTTGGATCATATTAAGAAGGTATGTTTGTAATACACCTTTTTGTTACCCAATGATGGTACATGGTTGTGTTGTTTCATAATGGAGAAAATCTCCCTTCTCCCTTGTCTATGCTCTAAACAAATGCACATTACTAAATGTGTACCTAAGCATTAGAGAATGTGTTTCAAAGCCTAAAATTGACCATTTAATAATTAATTACTTGATGCTAGCTAACTAGTTACCCAAACAACATCATTTGTTTATTCATTGACTCTGGGCCTACTTAGCTACTAATAACATGAAATAAAACCACAATAGTTCGAGTTCAAAAGGAAGTTTTGCTAATATAAACCAAAAGAGGACATGGTTAGTAGTTTTCTCTACACCTTTGTTCATATTTTGTTAAAGATGGGAACTAAAGTTACTGTGTAGCACCTACCTTACTAACCTCCATTTTATTTATTTCCCAAATGGCTAATTTTATTTATTTTCCTTCTTCCTCTCTAATTTCTTACTCATTATCTTGTGAACTTGAGTAAGACTTCATGCATTCTATAACTTGATCAAAACCTTGCATACTTAATTTAACCAAAAACTATGGCCTAGAAACATCATCATAAGTGAATATAGGTAATGTTAAATCTTATTTATAGACTTATTTATTTGAATCTTGTAAAATGACGATGACACATTGTATTCTTATCAATGTTTATAATATTATTATATGAATTAATTAATCTACTTACATTCATTATTATGCCTATAGGCATGGTCTATTTCGGAATAGGGCTTCCAAGTTTATAATTATATTATGAAAAATAATCAGGTGTATGGTTGAGATTTAATTTTTGCTAAATATTCTTAGTCGTATACAAGAATAGATGGTTGAGATATATCTCATGCATCATTTTGTGCATTTTCCATCTTTGCCTTTTCTTTTCTTATTTTCTTGATCACACTGTGCTCTTTGCCACTTGTCCAACCCCCTTTCCTCTTAACCATGTTGCTCGATTTTCAACACCTGTGAAAAGAACATTTCACATTGGACGTACTGCTTCCTGAGCACATCTTGAATGATGGAAGAAATCAAACTCTTCACAGAAGCAATTAAGAAGTGGTGATGGGAATTCAATGAAATTTAGAAGAATAATTGTTCCTCTGTATAATGTCTCTACATTACCAAAATTATGTCTTTAACACACACACACACACACACACACACACACATATGTCTGATCAGATGGGATCCATCAGAGACAAAGAGCCTTCCAGATTATATGAAAGGTGTGTACATGGTACAGTACAATGGCTTAATTGAAATGGTGAGAGGGGCATAGAAAAAACAAGGTCGAGACACACTCAACTATGCTCGATGAGATAGATGACCAGAACATTTCACGATTCATTTCATCTTGCCTTTGATCTGTTAGTTTTTGTAGCATTGGATGGTGTTCTAGTCTCAAACTTTGTGGAGAGGTTAAAGCACATGATTTTTCCATAACCCAAAAATCGTTTTTGGAAATTTCACCTAGAGACAACAAAATTAAATTAATTAGTCAATAATTATTATTCCCCAAGTCTAACTTAGGGAAGTCGATTAATTAATAAGAATTAATTGAGAAAGGTGAGAATTCTCTAGAAGCTCACATGGATCGACTTAGAGATGATCTCAGCCATGTTGGGTTGTGTTATATTCTTTCCACAACTAGCCTTAGTAGTTAAACCAGGGGGTTAGAGGGGGAGCAGAGCCCCCCCTTCGTTGCACGGAGCGTAGTGGGGGGGTCACATGGGGGTTTGACGGGGGCGACGCAACACCCTGGGGAAATTTTTTTTGGACCTTATATTAGGTGGGCGAACCTACCTATGGTTTTGTGCATGGATTTCGCACATGGTTTTGGGCGTGATGGTTTTCGGTCCATGGTATTTTGTAGATCCGGCCAAGGGAACTACAATTATGTTCTAATCCAAGGTTAATGATTGGGGTTTATGGATGCTTTGTCATGTATATATATGTATTGTAACATTGAAAGGAACATAATGAAAAATCAATCTGGTAGTCCCGGTTTGGGATCCAAGGGAAAATCTCTGTGTATATTTGCTTTATGTGTTATGCTCCTGCCATTGTTTATTTTCTGTTTTTAGAATTTGTATGCAGGTAATTTATGTATGGGGTTAAAACCTACAAGCCATTGATTAAGATTTAATCATGGCAGTTGAAGCGTCAACTAGAGATTATAAGAGGACGTCGATGGGTAGATGGAGAACACATCGATGCAGATACTCAATGATTAATGCAGTTCGATATTCTAGTAGCAGGTGATTCAACGGTGAGATTGAGTCATTGATCAAGTAGCATGTGGCAAAGGGGTAGAGTAGTATATTTCTGGAGGAGTTTTTAGTTCCAAAAGAGTCAGTGTTGGGCTGTGTTATATTCCTTCCACGACTAACCTACGTAGTGAACCGGGGGGTGGAGCCCCCCCTTTGTTGCGCAGCGGGGGGGTCACAGGGGGGGC
>APFE031325438.1:202711-217597 GCA_000404065.3 Pinus taeda | reverse complement strand
TCAACAAGACATACACAGGAAGTCTGAGCATCAATGATGAATTCAGAGTGATTGCATGTCTAGTGAATTGTAAAATAAGATACATAGAACCAAAACACACACATTCTGAACATTTGGGACACACGATGAATCTTGGGAAGAAACAACAATATGCTTTCTATTACTGTGAAAAGAAAACTTTACATACACCAATATGAGAACTCTGTCTTTTTCATAAAAATCTCCAACCCTTGATACATCAGAGTTTCTCCTATTTATAGAAAATAAAACTAGGCTATCTTGAGTCTCCTCCTCCAGCATGAGGGGAGCTCAAAAACCTATAATTAACTACCTTATCCATATTGAAACTAATTTACTAAATACAGAGGTATTGCTTTTAATACAAAAGAGTCCTAGTTCTAATCAAATTCTGCTACCATCTCCTCGTTTGCATGATTCCCTCCTGATCTCTGACAGCTGTGCTTTTCCTGTAGGAGCTGGAATATATCTTGAGGAGCATTCGCTGTATTGGTTGCCTTGGATTCTGAGTGTGTTGCTGACTCAGCCTTTGATGAAGAAATATCCTCTGTTTTCCCGGTCCCTGTTTTAGTCCATGTTCATTTTCCAACCAAAATGCTTGAAGCTGTATAATGACCTTAATGACCATACCATAACACCATATGCCTGGATAATCTGGATGCTTCACGAATACTGCCAGGTGTTGAACTCAAAATTCTGGTAATCCTACCAGAAATCCTAATTCTGCGGTCATAAAGGTACTTTATGAAAACTTGGTAAAGACAAAAGATTTTACCTTTATGCAATAAGATTTACATATGTCAGCCTTTGAAGGCTTAAGCAACCATGGTGATTTCCTTTCCATCCTCGAAGCCTTTTTCCACAAAATTTGATGACCTTAGCATTATTTTCGAATTTTCCCGTAAAAACAGTCACCTACAACAGTTTCGTAGCGCGCTACGAAACTGCTGTTCTTTGCAAAATCACAGTCTTTAACGAATTTCTTCAATTATTTTAGACTGTTACAGCTTCATCTTCAATTCCAAAATTGCTTATTTTCCTTTCTTCAATACATGCCTCAAAAACATTAATTAACTTAAGAAAAATGAAAAAACTTGGTGCAACATTGAAATTTAATTCATTTAGCAGCTAAATTGCCTAGCTGAGCCTTCAGCTTTGCAAGTTCACTCTCCATGGCTGCAATCTCTGATACTGTCTTTTCTAGATCAGCCATCTCATTGTCAGCTGCTTCCCATTTCTCCTTGGTGGATGAGGTTTTATCTTTCTTAACCAAAGGAGCCTTTTCCTTTACCTCTTTCTTTTTGCTCTCCTTCGTTTCTTTGGCCTGGGCTATCTGATTTCCTTTTTGTTTGGCCTGCTCTCTGGTATAGATTATTCTTTTAGTTTCCTGTACTTTCTCTGCCTTCACTGCCTTTTCTGCCTCCTTTGCCTTCTCTATTTTTCTGCCTTTTCTGCCCTTTCTGGTTTCTCTATCTTAGGCAACGGTTTGGTTTGCTTTGTTGTTACCTTGGCAGTCTCCTTACCCTTTGGGATTTGTTCTGCTGCTTGTGCTTGATCTCTAGTGATTGGCCTTCGAGGCTTGACCATGAATTCTTTCCCAGCCTCCTCGAATCTTAGCCTTTTTGAGGCTTTTGATTTCTTAGAGCTATCAGGAGATGACTGTGTTAGGTCTATTGGCATGGGCTCCACCTGTACTGATGTGGTTTGTTCAAAGTCAATTGCTTCTAGCAAATCCTTGAGACTAGCCTTTGACATGGGGCTGTCTTCTACTGCAATTGACTTTCCTTTTTCTTTGCTTAACTGGCTCCTTGTTTTGATCCTGGTTTCTGGTGCAACTTCACTTGGCTTGGATGCAATTTTCTGATATTTCATCTTCTCCTTGGATGGTTTTGGTGTCTCTTTAATGACTACAGGTTTCCCTGATTGCTTTGATTTATGCTTTGGTTTCTTTCGGTCTTTAGCCTGCTTCTTAGGCTCAGCCAATGTAGG
Source organism: Pinus taeda (assembly GCA_000404065.3). Lineage (NCBI taxonomy): Eukaryota > Viridiplantae > Streptophyta > Pinopsida > Pinales > Pinaceae > Pinus > Pinus taeda. The sequence continues at coordinate 215,590 of APFE031325438.1, read as the reverse complement.
CTCTTCAACCATTGTTGCCAGTGTAGGTTCTTCAACCATTGTAGACTCTTGAGTCTTTCCTTCTTTTTCTCTATCTGGTAATGGGGTTAGACCGGTTTTGCTTTGGAAACCCGACATGAAAATGAAAGAGTCCCAATCCCTCCCGATTTTATGCAGGCTATCTAACACCAGTAGCTTGATTAAACCATGATGGAAGAGAGATGTCTCATAATTATCCCTTTTAAACTGAACTTTGTCGCACATTTTGCCTAGACTCCTAAACAAATAGAAAGGAATATCTATGGACGCCTTCCCTGTGAAATGTAATAAAAGCTTGAAATGGTAGGAGTAGACTTTAGTGTACCTTCCCTCGCATGTGAGGTACTTCTGAATGGCTATGAGGAGCAGAGCATAATGCTCTTTAATATAATTCCTGGGTATTGCCTTAGAAAGGTCCTCGTTAGCATATTGATCTTTCAGGAAATCCTTACATGGGGTTGTATCAAACTTGTAGTTTTTAAACCACTCCTGACCACTCCTTGGGATCTCGGTGACAGCAGAGATAGCTTGCGGAGATAGAGGGAATTCTAATAATGCAACTTTAGAATTCAAGCCGCTAAAGTTTAGAGCAAAAGCTTTGGTTACCTCTGTGTGTCCGCCCTTCAGTTTTTCACAGAACCTCCAGCAACCCGCCTGTTTGAAAGCTCGAGCAACACCTTCATCTTTAAGCGTGAGATCAAGTCCCTCTGGTTCAGTTCTGAGACATCTTCCGGATCTATGTTCTCGTTTCTCCATCTTGCTCGGAAAATTCTTGCACAGAAAACTTAATTAGCAGCTCCAATTTACTCACCAGCTTTAGCTTCGAAATGCAGGCTCGCTTGTAGTAGTCTCTTTTTGAATGAGAATTCGGGCGGCTTCCTTGTGTTTTTTCAAACATTCACCATAGAATAGGCATGTTAATGCAGTCATGAATAAACATAATTGCACAACCATACCTCATAAGATTGATTGAAGTAATTGACATGTGTGTGATCCTATCTCTAATGGTGGGATGAATCCTATCATGATCTGGAGGGGACGTCGACTGACACATATGAACGGTTTTTGATGAATCACCTCCCAAGATTTGACATTTCAAGGAAATATGCTGCAGAAAATACCCGAATCCCTGATTTCGTAGCACAGGCAATCATGAAATGACATACCGCGCTACGAAATGGCTGCTCAATGATATGCTGCGGAAAGGTGGAAAATGGTTGCGCAGCTAAACTGGCCAATCATATTACGCTACGAAACTGTGCAAAGTCAGAATGATGTAATCAAGACTAGATATGCTATGAGAGATGGAATCTAACGGTTTTTTACAAGGACCTACATCAATACCTTTGGAAAAACTGATTTCAAAGTAACACACCTAAAAACCTATTGACTTGAACCAAAAAATTTTATATGGATCTTTGGACATAGGTGAACTTGTAGTCTTAAGTGATAACAAATTCGATTAAACAAATTCATTGGTTTACCTTCTTGTAGTACCACTATGGAATTGTCATTAGATTGCTGATCTATATCAACCTCATCTGATTATTTTATCCCAAATAGAATTTCATCTATGGACTTCTTCTGTTGCAATAGATCAACGCCTTCTTCTTCTAAAAAGGATTCACCATCATACTTTACCTCAAGATCTTCATTTCTAGTTGTGACAATTTCATCAGGTTGTTCATCATCCTCTGCATATCCTGCAAACATAGACAAACTGTAAGAATCAAAATGACAAGGCTTCATTGCCTCATCTACTTCCTTTGTCAACATATCTTTGAATTGTTCTCGACTCTACCAATAGTCCATGAGATCTTCAGCTGACCTCTCATTATCCTCTTTCCGTAACATCTCACCCTATTCTGGTCTGCAAATGGAAACTTCCAATTCTACCTCTGCTTCTCTGAGTTTCTCTGATTCCTCTTGAGCACTCAATATCTGCTCAATCTTTCTCAATTCTTCTACTAGCTCTGACTTCACTTGCTGATTTCTCCCTTCTCGTAGCCTTGGCCACTTTACTCTTTTCCTCATAGTCAAAACACTTTTCTGCAGCATCTTCATCAATATTCCAATCTGGAAATCTATCTCATCTTTCTCTCGGTCAAACTCTTCTTGACTCATCCTCATGCATTTGCTTTGGCATCTTCCTTTCTGCTATGGCTTCCTTGTGAACTTCTGCTATGACTATCTGTAGTCATTCTCTGCTCCTCTCTGTCCATGAGCTCCTCGCACCTCTGCAACAAGCCTTTGCAACAGTAAGTCCTCCTTACTGCAATCTTACCTCACTAAGCTCTCCTTACTCAGTCTTTTGGTAAGCACGATCCCCTATTTGGAATCTTCTCGTGAGCAACACCTTTGCTCCCTCTAGGCTTCTGCAATCTCTTACTCTCACTTTCGAAGACACTTCAATTGTCCTCTTTGTTCAATCTCTTGTTGGATTCTTCAGGTTCACTGCCACTTCTAAGAGCTTTCCTTACTCTGGTTTTAAGAACGCATCTGATTCTTCTCTCACAGCTTCTCTTGATTTACATTGCTGCAGGCTTCACACTTTCTTATGTTGTCACCTTTGTTTTGAATGGATTTCCTCACTGCTGTAATCTGGTACTAAACTTCATTCAGAAAACAAACTTATTCAATTTCAATAAAGCCAAACTCTGATACCAAAAATTGATCCAGGGTTAAACCCTTACGAAAACCCAGAATCGCACTCTTCTCCCCAAACACTTATACATCAAATTCTTCGTATAAAATTCCTGCTTGCTGGCAATTTCATACTATCTTATGGAAGATTAAAATTTCAAAACAATGATTCAACATACATCATATTCCCACTTCAATTAAATTCTAACCATAATAACACACAATTCGCTTTGGACTTACCACACACACTGCTTCATGCTTCAAATCCATTTGACACCGTTTAACACTTTTATGCCCATTTCAAATTCACCCCAACAATTCCCGATCTAGTTGATCTGACCCCTAAGTTAACTTGCAAATAGTCGATCCTTAACTTATTCATAAATTGTGTTGATCGCTCTTACCAATAGAACGTTATGAAAATTCTTGCGCTCAGATCCACGTCTTCGAGGTTCCTATCTATGAATCACTGCAGCCCTGTCAAAGACATCAATTCACAAACTCAAATCACTTGATCCAATATTTCAGATCAATTTCCCTTTCACTGTTCAAAAACATTCCAATTCAGGTTGACCTGACAATTTAAAACACTTAGCAAATCGGATAGTTCGATATGCTATCAATCTGACGTTCAACTGCTTTGACTCGATATCATTACCTTTGTGCAATTAAACTGACATTTAACTACTTTGAATTCAATCTGCCCGATATAATAACAATCGGTGGTCTTTTGAGTCACTACTGCAAACATTACAGTGTTTTGACACTTCTATAATTTCGATGCCATACCATCGGAAGTCACAAATCGCCGAAATCTTCTAATACCCAAACTGTCAACCATTATTCAGCGCCGATGTGATATTTCTCTACAGATCCGATCCGATTCAATCGAAAATCGGCTAATTCAAAGTCACCTCCCCATAATCTTTGTGATATCTTTCTGATTCGATATCATGTCAACCCAATCCATAAAATTCCACTTCTGGATCTATGGTTATATGGCGCGATTTGATTTACCTTCCCTCTCTTTAATGCAATCAGTCAGCGGACTTAACAATTTTCCAACCTAATTATAATAGCGCTGAATGCTATTTAAAATAGTTTTAATCGATACAAATTCGATTATTTCTGTATCACTTACCTCTTATAAGTGTTACACAGTAAAATGTCACTGCCATCATGTCAGTCTCCCTACTGTGCTATAAACCACATTCACCTCCTCAAAATGGCTAAAAAACCCTATTTGCCTAAGTTAAATGAATCATCGCGACTGTTAATCAAATAAACGCGCTAGCAGGCGGAGGTCAGTGTTGCTGTTACGCCGCCAGCGCGGAAGCACACGCCTTTTCCGCGCTGGTCCCATTTTTACGAACAGCGCACCCTCCGTTTGTCCTGTTGAGCGCTGACCCGAACTCCTCTGTAGTTGGTCTGCGATGTCAGCGCGCCAGCCCCATGTTTCACCCACGCTGATCCTGTTTGGGTGAATTTATTCTAACAACCAGCCTTCCAAATCCCTCCAGACTTGGTTGTTAGCATTGTTGAGGTCGCCATCCTTTCTCTGGTATGTCTGTTCGACTGACCATCCACTTATCTTGGGGGAAAGCTCATCCTTTGCCTATTCATGGAGACTCCTTCTCTTTATAAGCCTCCTCCATTGCCCATGAGCAGCTAGTTTTTGGAATATACAGACTTTGATTGAGGAATTCTTAGTGCATTTTAGTGCTGCTCTTTGTAGGCATTTGGTGTGTTGTGTGAGGATTGTGTTGAGCTTGAGGAAGGTCATGAGCTTGTTGCCTTGTATGTGAGAGAGAGACCTCTTTGACTTGGGAGATTTACTTCAAAGGTGAATGCTTGGAAGATATGCTGGCTGGACCCTCTAGAGAAGGACTCAGCGTCAGGACTTCAGTTGTACCTTACTCTATTTTTTGATTAATAAAGATAGATGACCTTTTCTTATGGTCCATTCCATTGTCCTATGAATGGTTAATGCATTGTATCCTTCTGACTGATACATAGTGTTGTTAGTAGATTTTGTTGCTTTGTTTGCCCTCTCTTGCTTGTGCAGGTGTTTGCGTCCGCGAGGATAGCGGGGAATCGTGATCGGTCGGAGCGAAGGAGCGAGAGGATCATCTCTTCGACAAACATAGCGTTGGAATCCAAGTAGGTTATTCTTACCCACTTGCTAATTACAACTAGGAACCTGCGGTGTAGCATTGTTCGATTGTTGTTAGACCCCTGTTGGGCTAGTAGGGATCGCCTCTATCCGTAGAGGGGATTTACCTCACCAACAATTTGGCAACTCCGCTGGGGAGCTTGCCTGTCTCTTTGTGTGTCACCTTTGTTTTGATTATTGCTCCTTTGTCAAAAGTTTTGGAGATTGTTTTGCTGTTGGTTTGTTTCTGGGTTCGCCCTAGGGACTACCTTAATTGCCTTGAAAGCCTGTTGTTTTGGTTTGGAAGTTTTTGTTCGAATTGATTTGCTTTTCAGCCTCAGCGCGTTTTATTTTGAAACAGCTGCGCTGACATCGCACCCTGTCTTCTTTGTTGCCTCTATCATCGCGCTTGTATATTCAGACAATCGCGCTGACCTGGTTTTTCGGGCCAGCGCCCCTTATTCGTGTCCTTCCGCGCTGACAGCGCAAAGTTGCTACGGACACCTTTCTGTCATCGCCTTGTTGCTGTAGGGTCACCTGCGCTGATCCTGTAAAAAATTCTTTTTGTCCAAATTGACCTACTGAACCTCTTGGTTTTGGCTTTCTCCTGCTTTTTCTACTTGGTTTTCGGCTTGATAACTTTGTTTGAACTGTGACTCGATTGCTTGCGAGACCTCGTTCCACGAGGGCTTGTTTATCATTTGTTTTCAGTGTGTGCAAAGCCTTCCTTTTCGCTCTTGCTGCTTGGTTGACGTTTTGTCTTAACTTTCGCAAGTACTGAAGCGTGTTAGACCGTCATTTGTCTGGTCGTGGACTCTCATCCTGTGGGTGTTCGCTTATTTCCATTGATTTCGCACTCAAACCCTAGGGCATCTAGTGGTTGTGTGTGTCTAGCCTCCCGTCCGGGATTTGGTGTTGTTGGTTGGCCAGCCACCTTTGTTTTTGTCTTCGCGATTGTTTGGTGATTGTTGAAAGTGATTGATTGTGTTCCAAGCGGTTTACTTTCCTCCTTTAAGATTCCTCATTGTCTTTTTGAGCTTAGATTACAATAGCTCATAAGCCCTCGTTTTCCTTCGATTTGGGAAACTGGTTTTAGTGACTTGGGAATTGTCTTGTATGTGCATTGAGTGATTTAGTTTTTCACTTAGTGTTGCTATCTCTCTAATTCATTTGAAAAGAACTTTTATGTCATTAAAAAAGTAGAGCAAACTAGTATCTTTTGCATTGATAGTTGAAAGGAAAAGAGCATTTCATTGTTCCGTGTTTTCAAAAGAAAAGTTTTGTTTCCTTGCTGTTAGTTGCATTAGGTTGCGTGATTGCTTGAAGTCATTTTGTTTGTTTGAAAGGTTCTTAACTCCCTTCTAGCTAGAATTCATCGAACAAAATGATGATCTTTGGCATATAGTTGCATTTAGGTGTTTTGAGAGATCATACGGTAGGACCTCAAACTCAAACCTAATTCAAGATCAACTGTAAAATAAACCAAATTTATCTAAAAACGCATTGGAACTTAACAAAAACATCTAGAGGTCTAGGCTAGAGACGTGTTCCGACGTCATTAAACCTAGTAGCTTAACGTTGAGTGGTTGGGTGATTCCTCCACGGTGAGACGATAAGTGCTAGCACGGATTGGGCTCCCACGTACCGTCGAGTATAAATGGGGAGACTCCATTAGGCTTGCATCCTTTATCCGTAGGAAGCCAAGTCGGCCGCCTTGTAAACCGTAACGCACCGAACATAGCATTCGGGAAGATTGACTGCAGTACGGGAAGTCCTTGGTTCTCATATGATTGCCAAGGTGTATAAGTAGTTTTACAGGTTGCTTGGTAAACCTTTTGCCTAGAACTTCCAGAGTAGTCAGCTTTTGATCCTTTTCAGACTGTCTAACAGAAAAGGTGTAAGCGAGCGTCTTGTCACTTCGTGCTCGTTAAACATTCGAAGGTGATAGAGTCATCTTTTCGTCCTTTTCTCGACTCTTGAAACATGAAAAGGTCAAGTTTTGTTCCTGTGTCTTAAAATTAATTTGGCCACGATAATATTTCCCGGTTAATCTTGTGTGCGTTTAGTTTGAGTAGGTTTTCCGTTAGCTTCTTTAGGGTCTTTGTTACGACATCCTGGTGGATCCATCAACTCCATCATCGATCCCGAGTGAAGAAGGGTCCCCATCTTCTGTTGCCCCCGAGACTCCGGTTTGTGACACTTTTCCTATCGTTCCAAGCGTATAACCGTTGAATTCGCGAGCTCCAGGAGACGATCTTTACGAGTACTTTTATAACCCTATTTGGGAACCCTCTGACGGGTCTCAACCTGCCACCCCTGTCGGTACCCCATCTTCGATGGCTTCATCCGATATGGGCGATGCTTCTCCAGTGTCTAGTGGCCCAACCGTTATGTCAAGCATAGATACGCCCATTCTGGCGACATCTCCTGTCATCGTCACGTCTTCTGGGAAAATATTGCCAAGGCATTACAGATCATTACAAGATGCTCGACAGTTCTTTTGGGGTCGCGACACTGTCCCTACCACAGGACCGTCTATTTCCCAAGCCCCTCATTCTACCATTACGACAGCCCCCACCAACCCAACCATTTGTGTCGCGGCATCAACTCCAGTTGTGAGCACGGTCACAGCCTCATCCGCTGTCACTTCTACAGGAGGCCCATCTCGAGGCCCACCAGAACATGATAAACCGTCTCCTTCTTCTAGAGTTGTGCACCCTGCAAGTGGTGCTCCTCCTGCTTCTGAATTCATGACAGAAGAAGAGGCATATTTTGAATACTTGCGTAATGTTCAAAACCTGGATAGTCAAGGTCTGTACTATGATGTCGAGAATCATCATTTGTACACCTCTCTGCCTCAAACCCCTTATGATGAAATTTCCGTTCCTTTGAACGTGGATTGGGGCACCACCGGATATGGTGGCGGTATATACCACCCAGGTCAAGGACAGCAAGGACCACCTTACCAGGGTCAGCAACCTTACGTGCAGCCTGATTATGGGTAGCAGTCTACAGGTCAAAACTTCCCTGGTCAGCAAGGAGGTCCACAAGGACAACCTTTGGTCTCGAGTGGTCCGTCGTTCTCTTATTTTGGGCAACCTTCAGGGAATTCGGGACAACCCAACGCCCAACAAGGCCAACCAGGTACCCAACACGACTACCCTTTAGGGCAGCCCTCCGGGAACCAGGCGCAACCTCACGGGCAACAAGGTCAACCCGTAAACCAGCAAGGGAACCCTTCCGGGCAACCAGGCCCGCCTTACGTCCAGCAAGGCCGGCCTTCCACCCAGCAACCCTCTGGTCACCAAGGATGAACTTCAGTTGCACAAGGGCCGCCTCTCACCCAGCAAGCACAATCTTCTGGACGAATGAGGCCACCCCTAATTCAACCAGTACGACCCTCTGGCCAGACGGCTCAGAATGCAGGCGAGCATCAATCCCGACCTCCTTTTTCAGGTGGGTTCCAATCCCAGTATCCATATCAAGGTGGGTATCAATCCCGACCCCCGTATTCAGGTGGGTACCAATCCCAACCTCCTTACTCGGGCGGGTACCAATCCCAACCTCCATACTCAGGCAGGTACCAATCCTAGCCTCCGTACTCTGGTGGGCCCCATGCCCAGCCTCCATATTTGGGCGAGTACCAATCCCAGCCCATGCATTCTGGTGGATATCAAGTGCCGCCTATTTCATAGGCTCAGTATGGGTACCAGCAGCCCCAGGGACATAATCCTTACATCCCTTATCAGAATTACCAACAACCACAGGGTAATCCTCAATTGAATTATCAACAACCTGCTGGTCAATATGGTAACCAATGGGGCGCTGGGGGGCAGAACCAGCAACCTGGTTCTGGGAACAACTCCTATGGACAAAACCCTTATGGACAGGGCCCTTACGGACCTGGACCCTCGGGGCAAGGACAATGGGGGCAACCTGGAGCCGGGTGGAATTCTGGTTCCACCTCATATCCGCCACAGATGTCGTTTAATCCTCAATTACCGTTTCTAGCACGTTGGAACTGCCTGATGTGTCAAAGCTGACAAATGACCCCATTCTGCTGATACCAGTGGCCCACCAGTTCAATCAAAATTCCAGTTGATTGTCCAAAATTTGATGGAAGGCTTGGCGAGGACTCACGGCCATGTCTGACGTTACACTTATGGTGTTGTCAAATTCATGCTTGATGATTCGATCCGACTCTGCCTATTCCAAAGGATCAAATTCGGGGGCAGCGATTGGTAAATCGATTGTCTCGTGATCATCCATGATTTTCAATTGTGGTGATGGCATTTTGAATATTTTCAGTTACCCATTAGTATGAGACAGGGTTTCTTACGTCTCTCAAGCAGAGTACTGCTACACACATCTCCGATCATATCCATGAATGGAGAAGGCGTCGCAGATTAATCAAACTTTGGATACCTGATTTTCTCCTTATCGACTGGTTTACTACCTCCTTTGTCCCCCAGATTGCAAGGGACATCGCTATGGGGGCCAGTGTAACTGAAGAGCAAGCGATCGCGCGAGCTCAGTACTTAGACTTAGTCTATTCTCAGTCAGGTACTTTGTATGATTATTTGCCAGACGCCCCCAAGCCTGGCACATCCAAGGCTCCGCCCAAACCATCTATTGATGGAGTCATCGGCTCTGTGTCTCAAGCCCCTAAGAAATCGTTCAACTCTGGGAAGCAGAAATCTAGCTCACCCGACGAGAACTCTTCCCAGGGCATTGCTATTTCTGGTAATACTTCAGAGGTGAATGCTGTTCAGTCTTCTATGACAGGCAAAGCCTCGAAGCGAAAGAAAAAGGAAAAAGGAAAGGGGAAGAATAAACCCGATCAATCCAAGCAAGGATCGTCTAAACCTCCTAGTGAGGAAGGTGCTAAGCGCAAGCCTAAGTACCCATGCCTCATTTGTGAGGAAGACCACTATACTAAGGACTACCCTAGGTGGGCCGAAGTTAGCCGGTTATTGAAAGGTGCTCAAGGGATCCCCGCTGTTTTGAAAGAACCTTTTCCTTCTTAGCAAACCTCGATGGTAGCTGATCCTTCTTCTTCCTCTCCTTTCGGTTCCCAGGTCTTCATGGCTGGAACTATTCCGATCCATGTATCTACTCGAGCTAAGGATTATCCGTCGTCCGCAGGGAAAGAGCCAGAGGTTTCCTCAAGTGCTCCTCCGTCCAGCTCTGGCCCTCTCCATATCGAAAGGCCGAGTACCGAGACGACAATCCGACCCCCTCCCAAAGGGGTACTCAGGAGATCTTCCTATAACCCGAATGCTCGTGCTGCTCAGCACTACAGCATCGTGGAGGATTTAGCGCAGGCTCCCTTTGCCATGTCCGCATTAGAAGTCCTTCAGAGCTACCCCCCCCAGAGGAAGTCCCTGCTATCGGCCATCGGTGGCATAGACCCAGCGGACTCGGATTTAATCACTTTTGATCTCGAGAGTCATGTGCCGCGACTGCCTCATCAGATCGCTTTCCTTATACAATTCGTCATCAATTCTAAAACAATTCATCGTACAGTTATTGAAGAGGGCGCTTCGACCTGCATCATGTCTGTTGCATGTTGGAAAGCTATCGGGTCTCCGACTTTGAGTCAGTCCCCGACGACCTTGGAAGCTTTTGACGGGAGAGAGTCTCGTCCGTATGGTATCCTTCAACGGCTACCGATTACCTTAGAAGGGAAGACCGTAGAAGTTGAAGTTGAAGTTGGAGACGCCAGTCTTACATATAATCTTCTTCTGGGGCGAAGTTGGACGTACGCTATGCGTGCTGTAGCTTCATCTCTCTTCCGTGTCATTCGCTTTCCCCATCAAGGGAAAATTTTCACAGTTGATCAACTCTCGTTTTTCGCTTCCTCTTCTGAGGGAAACGTACCCTTCGTTGAGCATACCTGCATGTCTTATGAAAATGTGGGAGCCGGGCTCTTCAAAGAACCCGCCCTTATGGGTGTTTTTTCCCTCCCACCTCCCAACTTTGCCTCAATCTTGATGATCTCGGTTTGTTCTGACCCCTGGATCCTCCCATCCATCGACCAGAGAGAACCTTGGGGCGAAGAGATGCCATTGAGCCTAGCCGAGCTCAACTACATTGAAATTGTCGCTGCATCGGCTTCTTATGCGGAACCCACCGTCTCAAGTGGGGCGCTTGACTCAGATGATTTTCCCCCTTGGGTAGGAGAATACACATCTTCGGATCCATTGAAGGAAACATTTCCTTCCGATGAGGCAATTATAGAGACAATGTCTTTGGATGAACGACCGTGGTTTTCTCTGCACCACCGCTCTTCCTTTCTCCCGACCTCCCAGGAAAATTTACTGTGTCTCGCGCGGTTTGCCTCATGTCTCCCTTCCCAACCCCTTCAGACGCCTATTCAAATCTATCATACAACGTCAGAAGGAAACCTAGGGAACATTACGCAAACTCAACCGATCGACATCTCTGTCAAATCAGGGATTGTCGAGAATATTTTCATTGGAGTGACCTGCACTCCAGAGGAGATTCAAGTTTACATTGCTCTTTTTCGCGAATTTCGCGATGTTTTTGCATGGTCATATGAAGAAATGCCCGGCATTGACCCGTCTATAGTCGTGCATGAGATTCCAACCTATCTCGGGGCCAAACCTGTTCGCCAGCGTTTGCGTCCCGTGCACCCCCGCAAGGTGGCAGCCATCAAGGCAGAGGTGGAAAAGCTTCTTAAGGCGGGATTTATCTATCCTATCCCACTGACAGAATGGGTTTCGAGCATTGTCCCTGTCGATAAAAAGCAGGGCACCATTCGTGTCTGCGTTGACTACCGTGATATCAACCGAGCATGTCCAAAGGACAACTACCCTACCCCATTTATTGACCAACTCATCGACGAATGTGCGGGTAGCGAAATTTATTCGTTCATGGACGGTTTTTCTGGCTACAACCAGATCAACATTGCTCTGGCAAATCAACACAAGACCGCATTCATCTGTCCCTGGGGCACCTTTGCTTATAAAAAGCTCCCCTTCGGCCTCAAAAATGCCGGTGCTACTTTTCAGCGTGCGATGTCATATGCTTTCCATGATATAAGGCACATCGTACAGCCGTATCTGGATGACCTCCCGGCTCATTCAGCTAAACGTGCAGACCATCCATCGCACCTTCGTGAAATTTTTCTCCGTTGCAGACACTATAATATTCGTTTAAATCCACACAAATGTGTCTTCTGCGTGGAATTTGGTCGACTACTCGGGTTTATCGTCTCCCGAGAGGGCATCCATCTGGATCCTCTAAAAGTCGAAGCCATCGTGAATCTTCCTCCCCCTGCAACTTTGCAGCAATTACAGAGTTTGCAGGGAAAAGCAAATTTCCTAAGACGATTTATACCAAACTATGCCGAAGTCGCAAAGGGATTCACCCGGTTACTGAAGCGTGACACCCCATTCCGATGGGATGCCATAGCCGAGGAGTCATTTGCTCGTCTTAAAACACTCTTGGTCTCCGCCCCTTTGTTGCAGCCTCCGAATTACCATCGTGATTATATGCTATATTTGGCTGTTGCTAATACTACTATCGGCATGGTTTTGGTTCAAGACGACGATCATGGCATCGAGCATGTCATATATTATCTTAGTCGCAACCTACTAGACACGGAAACTCGATACGCATATGTCGAGAAGTTGGCCCTCGCCGCAGTTTGCGCCGTCCAACGATTCCGCCACTATATTCTGTTGCGCACTACTACCGTGATTTCAGATTGCAACCCCATGACATATATTCTCTCACGCCAATTACTGGGGGGCAAGTACTCAAAGTGGATCGTGATCCTCCAAGAGTTCGACTTGGAATTTACTGCAGCCAAGTCCAAGAAGTCGCTGGTTTTTGCTGAACTGCTATGCTCTTTGCCATCCACCGCTGCTTCCTCGCAGATCGAGGAATCGATTCCAGATGAAACTCTATTCCTGATCAGCACCCTTGATCCATGGTATGGGGATATCATCGTCTATTTACATACGTCCTCCTTCCGCCCCGAGACTTCGAAAGACGCTCGCCGGCGGATCCGTCACCAAGCTCAGCCTTATCGCATAATT
>APFE031325438.1:169712-191313 GCA_000404065.3 Pinus taeda | reverse complement strand
ATCTGCTCATTGTCCTTTCGTTTCGACCTCTGATCATTTGCCCCCCAAATACTGCCAAATCCGTCAGTGTGCCGCCGATATGTTCAGGAGAAGTTGACCTCTGCAAGTATAACCTCCCTCTGATATTTCACACAAAACAAACTTGTCTCTGCCCTTCTTGCGTCGATGATGTGGGAAACATTATGGCCCACCTTCAACAGAGATCACTTCCTGTCGACTTCAGCTCATTATCCAGGAGTGACCTAGAGACTCCCTTCAGGTACCTTGGGGCCTGCATACCTTAATGGCAGGTTCTTCGTGTTCGACGCGAGGTTTTCATCATTGGCCTCCGATCAAATGATTCCGCGGGTGTTCGACACCGACTCATTCATTCACATGCCGTGGATTGTACCTATAGTACCTTGAGGACCATCGTCATCATTGGTGGCTCCTCTCGCGTCTGTTAACAGCTTTCATCATTGGATGGTAATCAGGCAATGTTCAGACACGTTCGACTTCGACACATATATTCACGTGTTTGAACTTGTACTTTGTTCGGATTCGGATGGAGCGCAAGACCCTGGTTCTAGTCCATCGTGGATCAGGTTGCGATTTTGTGGGACATCATTACATGACTCGTTGATGGATGGCTGCGACCATACCTGAGTCCTCTTAAGGATGGCTGCGACCATACCTCTTATCATTATGGTCTTCTCAGCTGGGTGGCTGCCTCCACGCCACAGACCTTTTTTCTATATGTCTTTTGGATGGTTGCGCCCATGCCTAGACTACATGTAATTAAAATACCAGTTGTATCCGCCTGCAGGTTCTCTCCGGTGGTGTTCCAATCTAGTAGTCTTGTAAAGCATTTCACCCCTCCCACTCTCTCGGGCTTCATGCTTTAGGGGGCATCTGTTACACAGTAAAATGTCACTGCCATCATGTCAGCCTCCCTACTGTGCTATAAACCGCATTCACCTATACTCATGCTCCTAAAAATGGCTAAAAAACCCTCTTTGCCTAAGTTAAATGAATCATCGCGTCTGTTAATAAAATAACTGCGCTGACAGGCGGAGGTCAGTGTTGCTGTTGCGATGCCAGCGCGGAAGCACATGTCTTTTCTGCGCTGGTCCCGTTTTACGGACAGCGCACCCTCCGTTTGTCCTGTTGAGCGTTGACCAGAACTCCTCTGTAGTTGGTCTGCGATGTCAGTGCGCCAGCCCAGTGTATCACCCGCGCTGATCCTGTTTGGGCGAATTTGTTCTAACAACCAGCCTTCCAGATCCCTCCAGACTTGGTTGTTAGTATTGTTGAGGTCGCCATCCTTTCTCTAGTATGTCTGTTCGACTGACCATCCTCTTATCTTGGGGGAAAGCTCATCCTTTACCTATTCATGGAGACTCCTTCTCTTTATAAGCCTCCTCCATTGCCCATGAGCAGCTAGTTTGGAACATATAGACTCTGATTGAGGAATTCTTAGTGCATTTTAGTGCTACTCTTTGTAGGCATTTGGTGTGTTGTGTGAGGATTGTGTTGAGCTTGAGGAAGGTCATGATCTTGTTGCCTTGTATGTGAGAGAGAGACCTCTTTGACTTGGGAGATTTGCTTCAAAGGTGAATGCTTGGAAGACATGCTGGCTGGACCCTCTACAGAAGGACTCAGCGTCAGGACTTTGGTTGTACCTTACTCTATTTTCTGATTAATAAAGATAGATGACTGCTCTTATGGTTCCATTTCCATTTGTCCTATGAACGATTAATGCAAATTGTATCCTTCCTGACTGATACATAGTTGTTGTTAGTAGATTTTATGCTCTTGTTTGCCCTCTCTTTGCTTGTGCAGGTGTTTGTCCGCGAGGATAGCGGGGAATTGTGATCGGCCGGAGCGAAGGAGCAAGAGGATTATTTCTTCGAGAAACATAGCATTGGAATCCAAGTAGGTTGCTCTTACCCACTTGTTAATTACAACTAGGAACCTGCAGTGCAGCATTGTTTGATTGTTGCTAGACCCCTGTTGAGCTAGTAGGGATCGCCTCTATCCGTAGAGGGGATTTACCTCACCAACAACCTTCCTCTATGATTGACATATGCATAAGATGAGTGGTTCACCTTCTCCTATGGCATATGAGTAGGATGAGTGGTTCACTTTATCCTGTCAATGCCCCAACACACATCCTACCCATGAAGTTTGGGACTCGTGGGAAGTACCTCTCATCTGGTCAATGCATTAGGAAAAGTGGTTAAGGACCATAACACTACCAATGGATGCATTGTGTATTACCATACTCCCTATGACTAGGATGCATGGTGTTCAACAACTTAATCTGGGATCAAGGACTGAATTTTGTCAATGGAGAGTGGTAAGGTATTGTGACTCACTCTCCATCACTTCTTCTTCATTATTACTTCATGGTTCAGTAGAGCAGAGAAGTGATGATAGAGATGGTACATGATGATAGGATGGCATAACGATGACAGGTGGATTGGTAGGTGGAATTCTCCCTAGTTGAGAGAGAGTGTTAAAATTGTCAACTAGGGATAAATTCCACCTTGGGACAACTCATATGATGGTGATTATTATCACATTGGATTCCTCTTTTCAAGAGGTCCAAATTTGATATAAATATAATCTCATTCAGACAATCAAAAGTGGAATTTTGAATTCATTCTCTCTCATGCACAAATTGTCAAGGTCAGCCTCAGTCAAATATAGGCTCAAAAATCCCAACAGATGTGTCTCTGATCCAGGTGGCTCCAGAGACACATACTGGACAAAGAGGGCTGATGGAAGCTCAAAAATCAAAATGATCGAAATGCTTTCGAACCGAGACCAAAGCATAGATCTCGTTGTCCTAATTGTGGTGATGTGAATGGTTGATCAAACTAAGTCCGTATGCAAAATTTATGAGCAATCAAAGTTCATGTTGACTTTGGTGAACAGGTAGGCTTAAGGAGGCCACAATTTTGACTTTTCCGGTGGATGGAATCTGGCAAAATCCAGCTAGATTCTGGGTGAAATTGTCGCATGGTTAAAACAACTCCTTCGATCAAAAATCTAAATTTTCAAAAAGAGCATGTTGTTTTATTAAACAAAATAAAATATTAAAAAAAGGGTGGTGGACCACCAACTCTGCCACACCAATCATTCAATGTAATGTTAATGGAGGGGTGGGCCATGACCCCCGACGCCTCCCCCATAACAAAAACCACTGTAACAAAACACACAAGATTGGGTGGGCTGGCCCTTGGGGCATGGACCCAACCCCATTGAAAACAAAAACAACGTGCATTAAAGGTGGGCCAGCCCTTGGGGCATGGACCCAACCTTCCACCCATCGACGATTAATGAAAACCACCATGCAAAAAGGGACATGGACCCATCAGAGAGGAGATAGGTAAGGTGGGTGGGCCCAACCCAACCTTTTTTTTAATTAAAGAAATTTGGTATGTAAAGAAAGGAGGAGGTGGGGTTTGACAACCCGATCTCCTCCATGACAAACTAATCTCAAAGCAACTCTGCCAATGGAATTCTTGTGATTTCCACCCATAATTTTTTATTTAAACACAATTCATTAGTGCACCCAGGGAGAGGAGGGAGTGCAAGTAGTTCGAGGCAACATTTTGCAAGAGGGTGAAATTTTTGCAGTGTCAAAATTGGACAAACTTTATGTCGATCTTACACCTCTCAATGACATGAACCCGATGGTGCAGTCAGTTTCCTAATCTGATTAGCAGATTTACGAAGGAATCGGAGGAGGGAATCTTTGAGGAATCTAGGGGGAATATAAAAGATTCCTTGAGCCCCAGATTCTCACTTTCTCAAAATTCAGAAATTTGACAGTCGATTTTGCACTATTTGACGCCACAAATCTGATGGTGTGTTCAGATTTTCCATTTGCTCATTTCGTTTTTCAGCCACTTTTCTAAGTGGAGTGTAGGTGTCATCATTCAGCATGCAAGAAGTCATTCCATGAGATTCGACACCACGAGATTGATGGTACATCTAGGTTCACCATTTTGACATCCTCTTCTTCAGATGGCCCGAAGATGTGAGGTATATGTAGTGTGTTCATGTACTTCTTTTGCTATGCATTGTGCTGCACAGATCCCTATTTGATGTTTGATGTGGGATCTTGTCTCTTACTTGTTTTCGTGATTCTTGCTTGATGTGATGCAGAATCATTTGTGTGATGTACTTATTATCATGATTATTCATGTTGTGTTTTGAGATAGCTTTGTCGTCATGTTGATGGGATACTCATGTTGTCGCCGTGTATGTTTGCATTGAGAACCCTTTTATGCCATGTTGGCGAGATGCTCATCATGCATGATTTTATGTTATACTGATAGGAGTCCTTTTTGACTAAGAGTTCCTATAGCAGAATATCTTTTGGAGCCACTCCTGCATGAGGGAATTTTCCTTATATGATAGCAACATCACCTCTTATGTACATCATCACCATTGACAACACTTAATGTAGCAGCCTACACCATCTTGACATCGGGGCTCAGAGACATAGTCCCTCCTGGACGAACTCCATTATCAACGACTTACAATTTCATGTGTTGATGAATGGCATGTTCCTCTTCTTTAGAACATGCACATGTATTCATTTATGTTCTTTTAAAAATGCAATTTAACACATCACAAAAGTAAAAGGCCTTGGAAGGGTCCTTTTTCACACTCGGACCTGGATCAAGTGGTATAAGAGCAGTCTTTACGTGGATGTGAATTGTAGTGTGAAAAATGGAACATGCAGCAACAAAGGATGAAAAAGTGATCTATGAAACCATGCTCAAAATTTCCCAAAGGGTAGAGATAATGTATGAAACTCTACAAAAAGAGATAGAGGAAAAGGAGTGATTGTAGCTTAAGTTGTGAGCCATAGAAGAGGCCCAAGAAGAACTGAAGCACAGCAACCAAAGTCTTCAAATAGAGAACGTTGAATTAAAGATGTTTCTACATGAAGAGAAAGAGGAGAAACAAAGTTTGCTATGACAGCTGCAAGCAAAGGACAAGGCCTTGGAAAAGTTGCAGCGTGACCCATGTGAGGTAAAATGTAATTCTTTGAATTCATGTATGTTTCCTAATGATGATTTCGTTGTTTTTGAAAATCATACCATAAGAATTGGCTCCAAACTGTTGGAGAGAATGGGGTATGAAGGAAAAGTCTTGGGTGTTAATGGCCAAAGCATTATCAACCCCATCAAAGTAGAAGAATTGTCATGTCGAATAGGACTTGGGTATGTCAGAAAGGAAGTTGGGGAATGTGCTAAGATAGCTAGAAAACCACCAACAACAAATGATGAGCAGTCCTCACCAGTTCTTTCCAAATCGACAGAGGAGGTAAAAGATGTTTATTTCCTTTCGATTTAGTCATCACATAGTATGATTTTTGTTGGAGATGTGGAGATCCTAATTACAGGGACAAACATGAGGCTCCTTACAAAGACGAGGCATGAGGAGGAAAAAGAACTTGGTGTTAATAACCAAGACATGACTCAACCATTGGAGGTTGTGCAGAGACCTCAATTTGCAAGCTTGAGATACACCAAGGGAGAATGCTCGAAGGTGTCATATGCTCTGAGACATCATCAAAATCGTCGAGGAAAGAGAATGATGGGAACACATCCCCATCATCCCATGGTAGTTTCCATTGCAGGGAAAGGGATGAGACAAGCTCTCTTTGCCATGCTTACACCAGAGACAACAAGGAAAGTATAACCACTCTTGACATTCAAGTGTTCATTTCAATTGTAATCATGTTGTTAATGAAGGATGTAAAACATGGAATCGAAAAATATGTACCTTTTGTGCATTACATAACCATAAATTTTCTAACTGTTGGAAAAGAATGACAACACACAAAAGGATGAGGCATGAGAGACCCTCTCAATAGCAAGTAAAGAAACATGTTAAGCAGATCTAGAGGAAAAAAGCCTATTGCAGCCATTGTGATAGAAGTGGCCATCAAAGAGCCACTTGTTGGAGGCTCCATCCAGAGTAGTGCCTTAAAGGCAAAGTGTCGATGCATGAACCAGATGAAACAGTTGTTCGACAAGCAAAACCACCACAAGGAGGTGACCCATTCACATTGATAAGTGAAAAATAGTTTCTAAATATGTTGCCTTGTCATGTTCATGCTTTTGTAAATCATTTTTTGCATTTTAAAATGTAAAATTGATGATGTGTCTTCCATCACTTGTTCAACAATAATGATGTCTGGTCTTATTATGTGTTGCATTTTACACTCTGAAAGTGATGTCGTGTTTCCATCACTTGTCAAAGAAGAATATTGTTTGGCCTTATTTTGTAAATCATGTGTTGCAGTGACGATGAGTTTTCCATCACTTGTTGAAGTAACAATGATATGTTGGCCTTGTTTTCGTAGCTAGGGTATTGTTTCCATTTCAATGTAAACTTGACCACCGAGTATAAACTCGTAGCAAGTGTGGGATGCTTGGGTCATTAGTTGGTCATGAAAATCAAGCATGTAATTTAAAAAAACAATGTACTGCAGGTTGCAAAGGTTGTAGGTGTCGGCTCATCACTTAAGGCTCTGAAGAACAAAAGTGAAGGAGATGGAAGCGAGACCTTTCAAGACGCTTGTGATGCAAACAAGGTATGGAGAAGATGCAGATTATTTTTCATGCTTTTGGAGGACCAAAAGCTCCTCAGTGGGGAGGATTGATCCAGGTGGCTCCAGGGACACATACTGGACAAAGAGTGTTGATGGAAGCTCAAAAATCAAAATGATCAGAATGCTTTCAAACCGATACCAAAGTGTAGATCTTGTTGTCCTGATTGCGGTGATGTGAACGGTTCGTGAAACTGAGTCTGTATGCGAAAGTTAGGAGCAGTCAAAGTTCAGGTTGACATTGGTGACTGCTTAAGGAGGCTGCAATTTCGACTTTTCTAGCAGACAAAATCCAACCAACTCTGGCCAGATTCTAGGTGAAATTGTCGTCTAGTTAAAAGAATCCTTTGGTCAAAAATCTGAATTTTCAAAAAGAGCTTGTTGTTTTATTAAACAAAAAAAATATTAAAAAAGGGTGGTAGGCCACCAACCCCACCACCACAATGTTGAATGGAGGGGCGGGCCATGACCCCCAAATCCTCCCCCTATACCACAGACCATCGTAACAAATCACACAAGATTGGGTGGGCCGGCCCTTGGGGCACGAACCCAACCCCGTTGAAAACAAAAACAACGTGCATTAAAGGTGGGCCAACCCTTGGAGCACAAACCCAACCTTCCACCCACCGACGATTAATGAAAACTGCCATGCAAAAAGGGACATGCACCTCGTCAGAGAGGAGGTAGCCAAGGTGGGCAAGCCACTCAAGGCGGGCCCAGCCCAACCTTTTTTTTAATTAAAGAAATTTGGTATGTAAAAAATGGAGGAGGCGGGGTTTGACTGCCTGACCTCCTTTGTAACAAACTGATCCCAAACCAACTACACCAATGGAATTCTTATGATTTCCTTCCACAATTTTTATTTAAATTTGGTTCATTAGTGCGCCCAGGCAGAGGAGGAAGTGCACGTAGTTCGATACAACTTTTTGCAGGAGGGTGAAATTTTTGCAGTGTCCAAATTGGAAAAACTTTATGTCAATCTTACACCTCTCAGTGACACGAACCCGATGGTGTAGTCAATTTCTTGATTTGAGCAGTAGATTGCAGAGGAACTGGTGGAGAGAATATTTGAGGAATCTAGGGGGAATCTAAATTATTCCTTGAGCCCCATATTCTCACTTTCTTAGAATTCAGAAATTTGACAGTCATGAAAAATTTTAGGGGTAAATTTTCGCCCTTGGGCTAAATTAAAGGGTTTTATATTTTTATTGGGCAAATATTTTGTATCATAGTACATTGTTACAAATCACCTCTAATTTATTTTATAAAAAAATTAGGTATGGAGGTTAGCCCACCTTATTTTAAGGGAGAGGGTAAAAAAATTAAATTTAGCCCTTGAAATTAGGAGCTACAATCTTCCGTTTTCCCTCATTTTCAAGAAAATGTATTTATGATAGTTATAAATATAAATATAAAGATAGTGGAGGTATGGTAAAGAAATAAAAGCTCTTTTTATACTTACTCCAAAGGTATGGTAAATAAATAAACATACAAATAAACTAGAGGTATGGTAAATAAATAAAACCACTTTTTATATTTAGTCCATAACCCTCTTTCTATTTAAGAAGGCTCAAAAATGACATTTCATTTAAGTGAATCCTATGGGCCAAATACCATATTTATAAAAGAAGTATGGTAAATTAATAAAAATATAAATAAACAAGATGTATGGTAAATAAATAAAACATTTTTTTATATTTACTCCATATGTCACCTTATATTTATGAACACGCAAGCGTGTAAATAAATAAAAATATAAAGAAACTATAGGTATGGTAAATAAATAAAACCTCTTTCTATATTTAGTCCATAACCCTCTTTCTATTTAATAAGGTTAATTAAGTCCTATGGGCCAAATACCATATTTATAAAAAAGTTATGATAAATTAATAAAAATATAAATAAACGAGAGGTATGGTAAATAAATAAAACATTTTTTATATTTACTCCATAAGCCACCTTATATTTATGAACACTTGAAAAATGTGTTTTATTTAGGTGAAGCCTATGGGCCAAATACCATGGGCCAAATTATTATTAATACCATGCAAAAAGACATTATTAACCCTAATATTAGTATTAATAAAAATAAAGATGGCACATGGTATTGACCCATGGTATTCACATGGAATGCAACCTATTTAAAGGGGGGAATTAAACTAGCATAGATCCATTTTTTACTCTGGATCAAATATCGTGATATGCAAACTAACATAGAGTGAAAAATATTTGATCCCTCTCGGGGCTTGGTAGATCAAGAGTAAAAATGGATCTTGTAATTTAATGTCACTTAAACATTTTTAACTTGGTTAAAATAAAAAATAAATAAAATAAAATCAATTATTAATTTTATTTATTTTTTATAAATTACTAATAGTAGTTTTTAAGCTATGGGTTTATGATAACCCATGGTATTGACCCATGGTAATACCATGGTATTCATGTGAGCATAGACTATTTAAAGGAGAAATTCTATCAACTTAGATCAAATCCATATTAATTCCGGGTCTACCAAGTGCTGGGAGGGATAAATAGATTTCATCCCTCTAAGAGTGGTAGATGTGGAGTTAAGATGGATATAGGTTGGTTTTTATGATAATGAACACATTAAATAGACTTAGGAAATTATATTGTAAAAAAATCTTAAGGTGAATGGTTAAAGCTACATTTAGTCACTTCACGAAATTTAGTAAAAAATATCGATATCTCCATTAATATTGGTTTCTCTGATTTAACAAAAAAAGTTTGAAACAATGAAATCTTAACTCTTTCCACATCACCCTCGCAGAAGAGAGATAGTCATTTCCCATATTTCCCACCATTTTTCAAACATTCTCAATATGATATCTTCATGAAAAGTTAAGGTACTGATCTTGGATTAGTTGTTTGAAAAATATGTTGGTTTGTACAACCTTTCATCTTCTCTGCTATTCTTAGTTTGTCGCAATGATTTGTAGGGGTTGGGTCATTGCACCATATTGTCCTAAAAGGTGGAGATTGTGCACCAAAAAGTAAATTAATCCACGTGTTAGAACGTTGTTAAAAATGGTATGAAGGTAGTGAATTATGCTAATAAGAAATTTAGATTGGGAGAGACATAATTAAATTTTATTATTTAATTGAAGATTTCCAATTAAAATAATATAAAATAATATCATTTTATATATTTATATATTGATTGGAAGGCTTCTGACAATGGTCCACTTCTTTCCAATTAGATCCCCTTCAGGCCCTTTTGTGATGCCTACCTTACTTCATTATATTATATAGTTGGGCTTGCTACTTGTTGGCGTGCTAGGGTAAACAAACTTGAATGGTTTTTTTTTTTTTTTTTTTTTTTTTTTTTTTTTTTTTTTTAATCTCGCAGTTCGAGTCTATGGATTAAGAAAGAAATTTGATAGCTTGGAAAAAGTGGTAGAGAAAACATTAATCTCTCCTACCATGACAAACATGAGCACTAAAACTTGCAACATTTTTTGTAGGAAGTGAAAATTATGTTTCTTTTTTCCAAACATGTATGTTAGTATATTATAGTTTAATGAATATGTTTTATTATTATCATATATGGTTTCATACTTGAACAAAACATTCACCAAGACTTCACAATGTTTTATTATTCCAGTGGAAAGATTTTCCGAAGATTTACAACATTTTAATAGTTCAGTGAAAAGATTACCATGACTTTTACAAGATAATATAATCTCATGAGAGATTTTCCCAAATATATAATATATATTATATATAATATATATATATATATATATATATATAATATATATATATTATATATATATATATATATATATAATATATTAGTGATAAAATCGCCTCCCATTTTTCCTATGTATCATGGGGATTTACCCATTTATTATACATATAAATTTAGGGTGATTCTTAAAATTTTCCCTGTTGACAGTCGATTTTGCACTATTCGATGCCACCAATCTGATGGTGTGTTCAGATTTTCCATTTTCTCATTTCATTTTTCGGCCACTTTTCTAAGTGGAGTGCAGGTGTCAACATTCAGCATGCAAGTAGTCATTCCATGAGATTCAATGCCGCAAGATTGATGGTACATCCAGCTTCACCATTTTGACATCCTCTTCTTCAAATGGCCTCAAGATATGAGGTATATGCAGTGTGTTCATGTACTTATTTTTCTATGCATTGTGCTACACAGATCCCTGTTTGATGTTTGATGTGGGATCTTGTCTCTTACTTGTTTTCATGATTCCTGCTTGATGTGATGCAGAATTGTTTGTCTAATGTACTTATTATCATGATTCATCATGTTGTGTTTTGAGATCCCTTTGTCATCATGTTGATGGGATACTCTTGTTATCGCCATGTATGTTTGCATTGAGATCCCTTTTATGCCATGTTGGTGGGACGGTCATCATGCATGAGTTTATGTCATACTGATAGGAGTCCTTTTTTACTGAGAGTTCCTGTAGCGGGATATCTCTTGGAGCCACTCTTGCATTTCCTTGTATGATATCGACATCACCTCTTATGTACATCATTAATATTGACAACACTTAATGCAGCGGCCTACACCATCTTGACATCGGGGTCCGAAGATGTAGTCCCTCCTGGACAAACTCCATTATCAATGGCTTATGTTTTCATGTG
The DNA here is from genome assembly GCA_000404065.3 of Pinus taeda. NCBI lineage: Eukaryota > Viridiplantae > Streptophyta > Pinopsida > Pinales > Pinaceae > Pinus > Pinus taeda. Next base: position 180,065 of record APFE031325438.1, on the reverse strand, counting down.
TTGATGAATGTCATGTTCCTCTTCTTTACAACATGCACATGTATTCATTTATGTTCTTTTAAAAATGAAATTTAACACATCATGAAAGTAAAAGGTCTTGGAAGGGTTCTTTGTCACACCCAGACCTGGATCAGTCTACTCACCCACAATGAGTTGTATAAATAGAAGTGACCTCTCTCCTCATTTCAACATCACTCACTGACATATTCTTGTCTCTCTCCACATCAGATTGGTTTGTATAGCTTGAGATCTTCTCTGTCTCTCACACACGTGTAGAAAGGAGGCCAAAAATTTCAGAGGTAAAGTGTAGGCAAAAATTCCAGATTGCAGGCCATCATTGACCAAGGCTAGTTTGACCAAATTTGAATGCATTTTCTTGGGCATAATTATGATTTCTTGAGGTCATACTTACTGGCACAGAAACTAAGGCATTTAGGGTAGTTTGACCTATGTTGACCACATCATTGACTTAAGTTTGACCAAGTTTGACTGAGGTCGAGTGGATTGTTTTGGGTTTACTTTGACCCTTCTTGGAGGACAAGTTGACTACCTTTGACCGAGTTGCAAAGGAGAAGTTTTGTTGCTAAGTTGACTGGCTTTGACTTTCTGGTTAGGTTTGAAGTTGACTTCTATTGATTGCTGATTTTGACAAGGTTGTTTTGACTGTGTATTGGGCAAGTGAATTTGATATATCTAATCTCTCTCTCTTTGCATAACTATTGAATAATAAGAAGAAGATTTTATCAAAGGGTTTTCCCCACATTGGGGTTTTTTCGTGGCATCCATAAAATCTTCTGTCCTATTGTCTTGGCTTATCTTCTGCATATGTTTCTATGTTCTATTTTCATTTACTGTCCATGTGATTAATGGTTAATGTGATTGCTAATAGAAATTACTAGAATTTTCATTGGGTTGCTAAAGGAACATTGAAGTAAATTGTGTTAATCATACAACATATCATTGTTATCTAAAATTAACAAGACATTAACCCCTTCCAATTCTATCAAGAGACCTTGATGGGTCACACAGACAATAAGGGATGCTTAAGAATATGTTGGGGAACCTAGGAGCACAATTAGGGAGAGAATGCCTCCCAAGAAGTTTCTTAATTACATGGCATTGATGAGTATCATCATTTATTCTAATCCTTCTGAATTATAGGAGGTAAAAAATTAGCAAGAATGGAAAGATGTTATGGTGAATGAGTACACCTTTGTCAAGAAGAATGATGTTTGGGACATAGTGTTAATACTAGTGGGGAAGTTAGTATTACCTCCAAGTGGCTCTACAAAATTAAGCATGATGCAAATTATAGCATCAAGAAGTTTGAGGAAAGGTTTGTGGTGTGAAGGTTCTCCCATAAATAGGGAGTGGACTACGAGGATACATTTCATATAGTTTCCATGTACACTTCCATTAGGGAAATAATACTTTTAGCTTCATTAATGGGATGGAGGATACCTCATATGGATGTGTAGATAGATTTCCTTAATAGAATCATTGAAGAAGAAGAGTATATAGAGAAAAAAAGGGCTTCGAGGTAAATATGAATGAGACCCATGTGTGCAAGCTTATGAAAGACTTATATGTACTCAAGTAGGCACCAAGAGCACGGTATTCTAGGATCAATCAATATTTTAGAAGTATGGAATTTGCCAAAAGTGAAGTAAATCCTAACTTATGGTATAAGTTTGTTAGGACTAATATGCTTATTTTGGTACTATATGTAGATGACTTGTTTCTCATTGGTGTAGATATTTCATTGAAGGGTGAAAAGAAGATATTGTTGTTGACTTCAATATGGAAGACATTGGCATGATGCATTTCTTATTTGGTTTGGAGGTTTGGAAAAAAATAAGGGAGATATTCCTTCATAAGACTACGTATTTAGTTGAGATCCTAAAGATATTTTGGATGGAGGACTATGAACCTATGTCCACACCCATGATTACTAGTATGAAGAAAATGACAACTTTAGATTCAAAATTAGTTGATACCACAAGGCACAAGTAGTTGATAGGTTCCTTATTGTATTTGATCAATACTATACTAGATATATGTTTTTCAATGAATGCTTTAAGTCGGTTCATGGTGGATCCAAGGAAAGAGCACTAGGTGGCATCAAAATGTGTGCTCAAATATTTGAGGGGCATAGTGCAGTGTGGTTTGAGATATGTTGGAGATGATGAAGTGAAGTTATAGTGGTATATATATTCATATTGGGGGAGCATTACAATTGACAAGAAGAGCACCTCAGGATGTTGCTTTAGCTAAGGATTAGTGGTAATATCCTAATTTAGCAGGAAGCAAAGTTTTGTGGAACTTAGTTTAGTAGCAGCAGAGCATATGGAAGCTAGTACAACAAGTTGTGAGGCCATTTGACTTCACAAGTTGATTTCAATTATATTTGATTAGGAGTTGGGTCCCAAGATGATTAATGTGATAATCAGATTGATATAAACTATGTAACAATATAGTGTCTCATGACATGTATAAACACATAGATATTAAACATCACTTCATTCAAAATAATATTCATAAGGGAGCACTGAAGCTCTAGTATATTCCCAATGAACAACAAGTCATTGATATTCTTACCAAGCCCTTAGAAAAATGAAAATTTGAAGCATTCAAAGATAGGCTTTGATTGGTGTAGAATTCCTTCCTCACTAAGAGGGAGTGTTAAGAAATATATCTTGAGCAAGAGCTTCTTATACAGTTTAGGTGTGAACATGTGATAAATAGATCGAGACAACTTCTAGTGACAACTTAGTAAAAGTGGGAAATAGTAACATCTTATAATTTCACTTAAATAGATCAAAGTAAAATTCAAATTTACCATGTTCTCCTAGTCTTAGAAACCTAAATGAAATATTATAGAATATTAGTAAGTTAGGTTTGTCCTAAACTTATTTATACACCTCATTGTTCAGATAACATGGTTTCTACTATTAAGGAGATTTGTTTTACAATATGGAAAATTAGTTGCTAGGATTGAGGAGATTAGGTATCTATCTTAAAACATAAATAGGAAAATATGGGAGAAGTTGAAACACACATGATAACACTTGAGAGAGGTGGATATCAGTTAGAACAAGAGTGCATCTGAGAGGAGAAAGTGTAGATATGTTGTAGTAAACAGAAAGAGAGAATCTATATATTAGCAACATCATATAGTTGTACAATGGTAGTTACTACCTTCTTTCTTTAGAAAAGCCATAATTTTATTTCAAGAGGGTATACTTCTCTCTTTTGTAGTGGTGTATTTAACATATAGATCCCAAGTTACAAGAGGCTATGGAGGTACCTTGTAAGTTTTTATCATTATAATGATAATCTTATTTGAAGGAGAAAATCATTGTGCATGTGTGTTATTGATTTGTTGCTTTTGCCCCTAATTTTCATCCATATGTGTGATTGTTGCATGTTGATAAAATATTAATTTCTATGATTAAATAAAGATAAAATATTAGTTAATTAATTAAGATAAACATAGGACAATTGTCACCTAGGGCTTAAATATTCACAATATTGGAGAGAGAACAGTAATGCAAGGAAACCTAAATTCTATTAATGAATGAAATGGAAAAAGGTTGTAAAATGAAAAGCAATATAAGCTAACTAGAACAATGATAGTGTATTTAAAGAGAGATGTGTCAACTACATGCCCATTCATAAATGTACATTATAGGATTGACTAAAATTTCTTTTTAATCATAAAGTATGAGGCCCTAGGATCTAAAAACTGTGAATTTCCAAAATTGTAACCCTAGGAAATGATGTGGTAATAGGAAGGCGAGTCCCAAGGAGGCTAGTTGAACATCAACTTCCCAAGGGCACAACCATTACATACAAACTCCACTTATGATGTTTTTTGGGTCATTAAAAAGCCTTAAAAATGTGCTAGACGTTCAATACCTAAAAAAGACATATTAAGACTACCATGATGTGGAACCATTCCAAGTCAATGGAGCAATTGGGTGGCCACCAATATGCACTTGGATCATATATGGACATTACTTTTCTATTTTGTCTTATCAAAGCTAGGTTGTGCACAAGTAGCATAAATTTTGCTTGTAGAAACAAGAAGAGGCAATGACATGTGGCTTTGGCTTTGACGAATGGTTGGAAACTTGGAATCATAGACTTTATAAAAGGCGTTGGAGTGCATTAGAATAATTTTAGCTAACTCCAAGTGTTTTCATTTGACATATATTATTGTTTTTTAGTTTTAATACCATTAAAAGGTTCTATAAAAAATGAAATAAAATAAAATAATGTGTGTGGGGGTGGTTTTTAATTTTTAAATCTTGAGTAAGCGAGTAATCATGTGTGAAATGTATGTGAAGTAGAATTTAAAATTGTGTATGCAACTTATCTCCCTCTAATATATTTGGATTATTACAAAAATTATGTTTCACTTAGCATCCTTTGAAATATTCTATATTTGAATCCATACAAAATCTTTCTCCCTTGTAATTTTCACTAATTTTGCTTAAGGTTATGTCATTGTTATGATTTAAGATGATTTACAAGGTTTGTAGGAAGGAAGTTAAACCATAGTTTAAAAGTATTGATTATATTATTTTAACCCATAAATTAAAGTTGTTAGGACACTAAAATATCCTTGAAATTCCTAGAAATAAAATAAAAGAATAATAAAACTCAAAATAAAATGAATATAACCCATAAAAGTAATATATATAAAAATAAAATAAAATAAAGAAAGAATAGTTCCTAAAACCTAATCAATCGCAATAAATGCATTTTAAATCCTGCAAAATGTACATTAGCCATAGCATTGTTATTTACCTTACAAATGAGTAGTAGTATGGGGTTAATCATATAATTTTAAATTATATAATAAAACCCACGCACGTTTTTAGAATTATTGCTAAGAAACTTCAACTTACCGTCTAGGATGGTGACTACACCCTTAGCTGTTCCAAATTCTACTCGATCCACTTATAATTAAGCAATTTTTTAAATTAATTTGGGTTTAAAAATTTGAAATTCCAATTATTTTTTGGTTCATTTTTTTTTTGTGCTAAATTCACCCTATTACACATGCGTATGTAGAACATGGAAATGGCATTCCATAAACCACCCCAAGCAAAACGCATTACACCATTTTGCACAACATCTAAAGTCTAAGGCATGACACATTGGAATAAGGTACAACACTTGTTTTGTTTTTATATCTCATTATTTTTTGGTAATTTTATAGTTTATCTAATTTTATGTTTTGAATTTTTTTTTTTGGTTTTTTCTGGTATATGACCAGGTTTATACCTAGCCCTTTGGTGCTACATATCTTATTATTATTGTACACAATTAGTTTATACAATTAAGTAATTTTTATTTCCATTTAAGTTGAGGAAGTATTTATATCTATATGGTAGAACTCTAACTAGATTGGATTATGTTTTTTCTATAAATAAGCTAGTAATTTTATTACTGGGAAATAAGTTATATATATATATATATATATATAATATAAAATAAGAAGATGATATTCAAGTTTCGATAGTTTAAAAGAAACTAGAGTAGCCATAAACATATGATTTTTGATATCCAATTTAGACAGTTAACAAAAAATAAAGAGTCCTAAATCCTACTGTGAGGGAAACCTAGAATTACTAATGGAGTTTGGATAAAGATTTTTAGGTCAATCTTCCATACTAGAAACCAAACTAACCCTAAACCAATTTTGAAAATATTAAATGCTAGAAACAAAAAGTGAGCAAAATAATCAAAACATTCATAACTTAAAAAACCATGTGACCTAAGAAAGGAAATAGACCAAGTTTTCATAAGTAGAATGGCATGTTGATACATCAATGTGGTTGTCCTTGGAGCATCCTACAACTTTAGAGACAAGGACACCACCATGGTTCTTCATTAACCAAGTGTAGAGAGTTACAAGCAAGTTCCCTTCTATACATTGTCTAGGCACATTTTGAGTTCCAATTGTTTTACATCTTGAGTGCAGAAGGCATGAACTACAAAAGTTTGAGTGTGCCAATAGAGCTCAAGGGTGTGGTGAAACATGGTGTCTTAGTTTCTTCTAATTCCTAAGTCTTGAACAAGATGCTTAGCCATGAAATTGGTTTTGTCCTTAGAGTGATAGGCCCTCTCCCTCTTGACCTTATGACTTACAGCCTAAAGACAATTTGATTGTAGGATGAAAGGCTTTCATTGCATCATGAGCCACTAGCTCCACCTTAGTTTGATGCATTATATATTTCCCATGGTTGTGGGAACATGAATCAATGATGACTAAAAGGATCCAGAAGTAGAGGAAAAACATAGAGTGAGGGGAAACGTCATAGTGATTCAAAATAGAAACAACAAACTAGTGAATAGGAAAAGCATATCTCAAAAAATCCATTATATGGGGATGAAGGAAAAGCTACACACCTTCCATTTATGGTGAGTCGACAATGATATTTTCCATCATCATTCTCATTGTGTTCCAAGCCATCATGCCGCAAACTTCCTCTTAAGTGAACTAGATTTGCAACCTGCTACCAAATATCGTGTTTGTAGATGGTGGTGCCTCATCTGAATTGCATGTGGGTTTTCCAATCATGCCATCAAATACCAAATATGAGGGTCTAGATTGGATCATGTTATTTTTATCACATTGCAGGTGTTTCTCATGACTAAACTACACTACCAACTCATACTCCACCATTTCCTCTAGCTTTGGGCATTTCAATTTCTGTCGACATGGCCACATGAAGGTATTGTACAACACTTTTAATTTTGTTCAATCACAAGCTAGATAGATGATATGGTTAAATTTTTGTTTTAAAATTTCCAAGTATTTTGTTACCTTTTGTTTTGAGGCTCAATGGGAATGCTTACTCAATCACATCATCCATCTTTTGGCATCACATCCTCTCCTATTGTAGCCCTTGGCATTGGAGTTCTTATTAACATCACCTAGGTATTAAAGAAGTTAAGTTTGTCCATTGACATGCTTATTTTTCTTACAATGGTAAGTTTATGCATATAATTGGTTCAAGATCTATTTTTTGTGGCCACCAATAAGGCTCCATATTTTCTCACCTCCACCATGTCTCATAATCGATTGGTTGGCCCTACTAGTCCCTCTATACTATGTGTATTATTTCCTCTTCTATGATGGATCCTACCAATGTTGTAACTACCACTGTAGCATTTACTAACATTACACCATCCATTGTTGCATCTATTGTTTTGGCCTCTGAGTAGGAGTTTCAATTCATAGTTCCATCTCATATCTAGGAAGGATAATCTTTAACAATGCCTTAGATTATCTCAATTTGATCAAAGGTTTAGGAATTTGTTTTCATGAAAATATGTATTTCATTTTAGAAGCTAGAAAAACTCGTTGAATTTATTGCATGTAACTTTTATAGGGAAAAATCATAGGGAGGTTTGGGATCAAAAGGAGGACACTAACTACAAGAATTATCATATCCACATTGAGACTTTGTTATATTGAATTGTAATTTTATTTTGCATGTTTGTTGATACGTGAAATTTTTGGAATTTTTTAAAAGTTATTTTGTTTCTAGTCTCTAGAAATGTATAACAATCCCCAAATCCAACAACCTTGAGGATTTTCATGCACGAATAGGAAAAATATCACTTTTGGAGATGCCTTTTTAAGTGGTGAGGGTGGCAAGGGATAACAATTGCATCCATTTGTCATTTCCACCATGTGGATTTTGTGGAACAAGTTTACCATTTTGTATTTTGGGCATGAGTTTTCATTTACTTAAACATGATTTCATAGTTTCTAATGAAGTGAACATTTGGAAATTTTATGATAAATCATTGTTTTATGATCTTTTAATGTTTTGTATATTTAGCAATTGAATATTATGATGTTATGATGTATTTTTTGAAAAGATACATATTGATGTCATGTTAACACTTCTATTGTAATCACATTTCCCCTTTTTTTGCATCCATGTTGTCTTCCTTGTTTTGAAAGTGGTCATTAGCATCTTTTGAAACATAACATTTCAACCTTTATGTATTTTTCCATGGCAATTGTCCCCTCATTCAATGAAATAGTCAACCTTTATCCCTTTTTAATAATTGACATGCCTCTATGAATGCCTCCTACATAATATATTTGTTCTTTATCAACTCAATTAGAGGCCAACTTTGCAAGAGATGAAGAATATGTGTAGGCCTATGTATTTTTTTGAGATGACATTTTATCATGATTACCTTCTGTAAAGGCTATCAATACTAAAGGAGATACTCTAGTTCATTAAAGGAATACATTAGTTAGTTATTTGTAGCTTGAGCCACAATTTATCATTAATTCTTCTTGCTAGGAGTGGCTTGGAAAATAGTCTAAAAAGTACATGAGAAACAATAATACAAATCCTAACAAGTTATGTGGTATAGTACACTTTCAAAGTGTAGACACTTTAGGAATGTTATCTTCCTCAACAAAACATTAGAATTAAGTTGCTTACAAGGAAGGTGATTTAATGCATAGCAAGTGCTTATTTGGAATGTAGACATTTTTTAAAGCAATATTTAGCTAACAATGATATAGAGTTGATAAAAAATAATTGTACAAGGAAAAACAATATACTTGGAGGTAAAAAAAAATTAATAAGATACTTGAATATAAATGTGCCATGTCATAGAAAAAGTATCATTTGATAACTAAAAAAAGAAATGCTAAAAAAATTATATAGAATTTGGTTTGAAAATTTACTAAAAGCATGCATGTTGCAAACTAATTATATTGCACATTAATTATATAGTTTTTTTAACAACAACAAAAAAAATGTCAACAATAAATTTTAGCCAATATGTTTTTGTTATCCCACCTCTTTTTGTGATGATTTTAGCCCATATGGAATAGGCATTAGCCCATATGTTGTTTTGATAATTTATTTTATTGTAGAAGGCTCGGTTTGACCATTAACAATTGCAATTTAAAGATTTGCTACTACTAGTTACAACTACCTTTTATAAACTAGAACGATTTTTTTTTGTTACTTGTGACTATATTGAGCTTTGAAATTGTATCCCCTTCATTTATTGAAACCAAGTGCTTCCATCTCAAATATTTAGAGTGAATCTCAAAAAAAAAAAGGGGAAAGTCCCAAGTTCAGTAAAAAGTAATGCAAATTTTATATTTTAAAAGTTAAATGTGAAAAACTCTACTCAATGATTGTATGTTTAGTTTCGAAATAATAACTTCACTTCAAATGTATGGAGTGAATTTCTAAAGACAAAACAAAAATTTCAATGATGCATTTAAGTTCAGTAAAAAAAAATTAAATTCAGTAAAAAGTAATAGAAATTTTACAACTAGAAAAAAAAAAAGAAAATTGAAAACTTTTACCCAAATATGTAGACAGTATTGGATGTCATTATCCAAATACATTCCTGCCAACTTTAAAAAAAATTAATTTTATTAAATAATTTGTTTTATATACTTTAAGTCTAATTCACCACATGTCCATAAATGACTATAAACATTGATATAAATTATTTTATAATCTTCACTAAAATAGACACCCATCACAACAATCCCTCGTTTCTATTAAAAGTGAGCTGCTTTAGTATCATGTCCTAACTATTCATTGTGTATTTGAAAGTGAAATAAAATTCAACCATCGTAAATAAAATTGTTTAAATATCACATTATTGGTTGGTGTCTGAGTTCATGGTTAAATTAAAATTACCAAAATTATTTAATAAACAAACACTGCTGAGTTCTAAGTAACACACCATGCTTCTTTGTAAATATGCAAAAAAACAAAGGTGATGTCGTTTTCTAACTCTCACAATTTTCCATCGTGATACCTGTGGCTTTGGAAAACCATGGCATCTGATGTGACTTGTAAAAAACAGGTGAAAAATCTTTAAGAACTACTTTTTCTCGGCCTTCTCTCTGGTTGACACCAAATAATAACGAAGTACAATGGCACATGCAACTATTACGCCTATACTAAGGTTCAGAGGCAGCACTACATTGAATGAAATATCCATTAGATCCACATACACAGATTTGCTGAATGAAGATATCATCAAACGATTTGTGAAGCACTTTACTGGAGGAGCAGAGTGTGGTTGAACAGAACAGAATAGATGTAAATGAAACACAACAGAATAACCACAGACAGACGTCCTTTCTTCGGTTATTTCAACTTTCGAGTCGTCTGGTGTGTTCTTCCAGTATAAATGGCATCTGCGACATATTCACACTTATTGGCTTATGTCAAATGTTCTCAACTCTTTTGTCAACTTATTAACAGTTGATGTTAATTCGAATTGTTGTATTGGGAGACATTTTTTACGAAGTAGTTAGTGTAATTTTATAAATAA
>APFE031325438.1:139094-168758 GCA_000404065.3 Pinus taeda | reverse complement strand
TTTCTAAATATGATATAATCAAATACTAAAATAAACTTACCTAGATAATATGTGTTTATTAAAATTCAGTTTACCAAATAAATTTATACCTTAAAAAAACCAAATTATTCATTAATGTATTTTTTATCATATGAATTTAAACAATAACAATGTAAACCTAAAAGTCCATGGGTTTGGGTGCTTTGTTAAGACACTCCTAGATGTTAAATCCCCTGTTCAATTCTTTGCTCTATTCACATATTATTATTAGACATAATTATGTTGTAACCTCACACTTAAACTTACAAAAATAAAAAACAATGTAACCATAGAATCTCAATTGTTTTAATCTCACATAAATTAATTTATAATAAATCCAAATAATTTATTTTATAGATTATAATATTTATAATTTACAATATTTTTCAATATAAAAATAAATTTAATAGTTTTAATTTTATTTTTTTTAATACTCCAACCTGAAACTATGGTCTTTTTATTTTGACGCAAACGCAAACTATGGTCTTTTAGAATCTTGCTATTGTTTCCAATTCCGATCCCATTAGCGATCACGACTATGATTCCATTAGCGATCACTGTGATGTATGCTGTACAACAAAATAATTGATATGGTTCAGCAACGCCATTGAGCAAAGAAAAGTAACATCCTATGAGCGACCAAAGTGTTGTGTCCAGTACAACAAAATAATTTATACATAATTCGTTGTCGTTGAGGGACGCCGTAGAGCAGAGAAAAGTACAGGAAAGTATCATCATTTTTCAAAATAGATCTTACTTTATTATCTTCTTCGGCTTTATGTCTTAATTTAGGTTACAATTTTAGGAATTGTTTAACTATTTTAAGTTTGTTTTTTTTTTTAATTTGGCACTGTAATGGTTAGTTAGATTGTGATTTGTTGTTATTTAACTTGTGTTTTTTATTTTAGAAATAGATTTTATTATAAAAATATGAATTTTATAAATAATTTTAAAAAATCTTTACTAAATTTAAAACATAATTATCTGGAAAATATATGAAAAAATTTTTAAATTTATAAGAGAAATTAGTGCAAAAATCTCCATGTTAAAGCAAAGTTTGGATCACTCTTTTTGGGACATCTTTCATCGGATAAACAATAGGGAAGTTAAACAACTGACTCACTATACCTAAATATTCCAAAAATTTACCATTAAAATAATAGTTGGATACCGAAATATTCCAGAAATCTACCATCAAAATAGCACAGCCTTCATCTTTAATGCTGGATACAAAAAAACTATAGTCCTGGATACAAAGAGACGAGACGCACAATAATATGTACAATAATATGACACCTAAACCTATACCTACTTTTCCCCACAGTTTCAGCTAGGTCTGTTCCTTGTGTAGTACCATGCCGGGCATAGGGCAGATCAGGAGACAAAGGAATCAAGTAGGTACCTGGAAGAACGAACCGCACCCATTCTTTGTTGTCTTAAATATGGAAACGAGCGCAGGCGTCCGGGGTATCTGGGAGGACCAAAGTCATGAAAAAACAATCATCAGGTAGCATTCTCTGGGCGTGCGAAAGCCAAAGTTAGCAACAAAACTGCCCATCATTCAATTTACAGATATCTTAGATTCACGGCTGCCTCTCAGCTTTACGTGTATTTTTCATCCTCTGCTAGTATGACTTGGATTCAGTTTTCAAAGCTTATGAAACTAGATATCAGATCTTCTGAAATGGTTTCCCGATTTGGGTAGAAGAACTTAGTTGGCACAACCCAACTTTGTGAACAAATATGGGAGGTTTCCAATATATTGCAAAGAAAAGCAGGAGAAGACAGCTACCTTGACATGCTACGATAACGGGAAAAAGCAAGTGAGTCCAGATATTATAGAAACTGCATGCTTTTCTGTCTTTAGTGCTTTACAATTTTCAGTAACATGATTTTCTCATGTTTATATTTAGGCTTTTCTTAGGTTGGATTATATAGGTGAGTGGGAGGTGCTTAATTGTGACAATCAAATCAATCTCTGGGCCAAAGAGCATAAATGGGAAATTGCTTTCATGGCGAACACTAGGCCATGTTCAGGATCCAATGTCTCAACTCCAATAGCAATAACTTCTTTCAATATTAGAACAGAAGCATTGGATCAGTCGAAGAGTGGAATTGCTTCAAGGCAGTTTTCCTCGCAGTACAAAGGAGTTGTTCCTCAGCATAATGGTAAATGGGGAGCTCAGATATATGTAACCCATCAGAGACTATGGCTAGGTACTTTTAACAGTGAAGTTGAAGCTGCATTAGCATATGATAGGGCCTGTCTGAAGTTCAGAAATGCTGAAGGTCCTCGAAATATTCTCAATGGATTACAGTGTCAGATAGAAAACAACTTTCAAGAGTTGTACACCAAGGAACAAGTGGTCCAGATGATCAAAGATCATTCATATCCAGAGAAATTTAACTATTTCATATCAGTAAAGAGCAGAGATTCAGCTGAAGGTGGGGAAAGTAACGAACACATCAGGAATGTTAGAAGGTATGGACAATTCATGGTTAATCCAGAGCATCTATTTGACAAAGAGGTGACTCCTAGCGATGTTGGAAAGCTTAATAGATTGGTTGTTCCAAAACAACATGCAGAGCGCAACTTCCCCCCTGAATCACAAATAAATGACAGAGATGAAACTCTTGTATTTGTGGACGAGAACAGCAAAGAATGGGAGTTCAGGTACTCATTTTGGAAGAGCAGTCAGAGCTATGTCCTGACTAGAGGATGGAGCAGGTTTGTTAAGGAGAAACAATTACAAGCTGGAGATATTGTTTCGTTCCAGAGGTGCAGGGACAATGGCAAGCTCTATATCAGTGTCACTCATCGTCCAACTTATGCACGACCCCCTGCAGACACTTTTGGATACCAGCATATAGCTTATGCTTCTCCTTTTGCACACTTAGTTGTCAATCCTCATGATCAGAATCCTCTGCATTTTTACAATAATAATTCGGTGTTGCACAGTAGTGCTTTTCCTGTTGAGATGCGTTACTACTCACAGTATGTGGACAATAGAGAAACTCAATTAGGGAATGAATCAAATAAGGAAGGAAGACTATCAAATTTTGATATGAGTAGGGAAGCAAGAGAACACAGTTTATTCCCAACGCATGAAGCCCAAGATGACAATGAAGTATGGCACCATGCTACAATTGCAGGTCAAAGTTTATCTAGCTCTTCTCAAATGCCTGGAAAGGAAACTACGCACTGTAGTATCAAATTATTTGGGGTTGAAATCGGAACTGTTATGCAAAATAGGTAGAGAAATTATATGTACTGAATTTGATTTGAACTTGTATGCGTATTGAAATTTTTGTGTCAATATTTGGAATCATCAAGTGTGTGTGTGGTTCATTATTTATACTTAATAATTCCAATAATCCCAAATATTAAGACAAAAATTTCGATGTGATGCATCCTCGAGTTCAAATCATAGAATTCTCAATTCTGAAATGCACCAAATCTCTTCGAGCAATGCCCTACAAAGGAATGCAAAGAGTTCTAAATATGTCTACAGATCCGGAAAGGATTTTTTCCAGGTTTACCCACCTTGTGTGACTTGAAACTATAGTTATTAGGAATTTCTGTATTTCAAGAATTTTGTCCATGGGACAAAGAGTTTGATGAAGATATTTTTGGATGTTGAGAATATCTCCCTGTTAAAATACTCCATTACTATATTCAAATAAAGTTTGATTTTTATATCGTATTTCTAGTTATAAAGTTTGCTTTTTACATCTGATTTCTTGTTTCAGTACATAGATTGGAAGGCTAAAGTCATAAGATTTTGCAAGCTTCTTTCTCCTTCAAGATTTATGTATATAATTCATTCAGGATCGCATATTTTATATTATGTAAAGGCCCAATTCCGTATTGGCTTCTCTTTTAGTTTAACTCTGTATAGTGCATCTTTTCGGCGTAAACTGTGGAATACTACTTTTTTTTCTAAGATTTTCCTTTTCTTGATGCATCTGAATTCTGTCAGAGTATGTACACTCCATGCAGATGAGATTCCAGCTCTATTCAAAGTATTTGGGTATACAAAAGTCAGCAAAAACGCAATCTCGCCCTTTATTCCATGATTTTAGTTACTTTGTTTCTCCATAAAACTTACCAACTATCATCACTTCCTCCCTCTGCCTAAGTTCTACTCAGCACAGCAGCTGAATGGTCTGGTTTGCTTAAATTTTGGCTTTTGCTCAGAATGTTTGTTGTGCATGTGCACCGGGCCTGTAGGGCTGTCCATATCCACTGCATACCACACCATACCCATGTACGACCTTCTCAAAACACATATCAAATGGAGAATAAATGTTCACTTTTTATAAAATAATACCTAGTGGATCCCTAGTTGAACGTTAATCTTTTGGTCCATGGTTGTTTTTGTTTTCCAGCCATTATGCTCTCCAACGATTTATTGATAGAACCAGTATAAAGTGCCTGGGGTTTTTATTTTTATTTTTTCGTTATAATTTTACAGAAGGCATGGTTCATTTTAATGATATATAGTAGCAGTTTCACGGAGAGTTCTATTTACTAGTTTTCTTTTGCGGTAAAATATTAGATTTTAAAGATTTAATAAATGATTAGAAAATTCTTAATTAATTTACAAAATGGAGGAAAAAATAAAGGATAGTCATTTAGATTTTTGAAAATAAGTAAAAGAGTTGTAAGAACAACTTATCAATTTCTATTATTTTTCAAAGGAATATTTTAGTTGATAAATTTGTGGCTTCAAGTATGTTGGGTCAAAATTATTGATTTTAAAATTGAACTTTTTTACTATAGAAAAGGTTTTTACCTTTTTGAATTTGAAGATTAAATGTTCAAATAAGTTTTTATTTGGGTTAATCTTCCTTTTTCCTTATGATTTTTAGAAAGCCCTCAATTTTAGAAGAGATTATAAAGGGGAAGCCGAATATAAATGAAGATTTTTTTGGGTGCTTAATCTACTATAAAAATAAAATAAATAAGGTTATTTTGATTGTTTCCGGCATTTAAGTTAACTTTTCCCTTTCGTTGTAATTTTAGGGAGCCTCTAATCTTCTAAGAGATCATAAAAAGGAAAGTCTAACCCAAGTGAGGACTTCTTTGGGCTTTTAATCTTTTAATTCAATCTACTGTAGCAAAGGCTCTTACTCTTTTGAACATGAAGATTAAATTCTCAAAGAAGTCCTCATTTGGGTTAGGCTTTCTTTGTCCCTATAATATTATTGGGGCCTCAAACTTTAGAGGATATCATAAATGCTCTAGGAAAGTATAAATGGGATCTAGCATGTGGCAGAATATACATAGAGATTCATGTTCATAAATTGCATTACCAATAGATCTCACTTAAGTGCACTTTGTCACTATCATATTATGGAAGCCTCAAACTTTAGAAGAGATAATAAATGCTCTAGGAAAGTGAAAATGGGATATATGCATGTGGCAGAATATGCATACAAATTCATGTTCATAAATTGGATTACCAACAAATCCCATTTAAGTGCAAATTTTACCATGAGATGTGTGTTCAGAATATGCATACAAATTCATGTTCATAAATTGGATTACCAACAAATCCCATTTAAGTGCAAATTTTACCATGAGATGTGTGTTCAGAAAAGATTGCACAAAGAACACAACACCCCACACTTCACCCAAGCTTGACAAAAACCCCAATTGAGGATGAAGGAATCAAGGTATCAAACCCTAAAACAAAAAGTCAAACTCAACAATGATATGAAGCCCAAAAACAAGGGTAATGCCATCCCAAAAATTAATGGGCCATATCAAGGGTTGGCAAAATAGGTTGGCAATTTTGAAGGATAAAGGAGGAAAGGAAGTCTTAAAATATAGAAAAATAAGTAAAAGCTTCCTTCTAGAAGAAACTAAAGGTGAGTAACTTAACAAGAATAGCTAACGAACCCAAGAAGAACCTAGCATCCCCTCTCTATCTCAAGGTACCAAGGATAAGTCCACAAGGAATCCAAATGAATGAACAAAACCAACAATAGAAATAAGAACAAGGCCCCCAATTCTCACACCTCTGTTAGAGAATGGCTAACACTTTCCCTTAAGGAGGATCGAAGGAAGACTCTACAAAGAAAGAAAATTAAAGTAGGTAGGGGAGAAGAAATGTAGAAATTAATGTGTAGATTCAAAACTACTCATGAAATTTACTAAATCACAAGACTTGAAGTTACTCTACTGATCTATGGAAGTTAATACACCATCTAGAACACAAATCATAAACAAGCAAAAGGAAACATCACACATGCATAGCAATTTATCTAGGGGAAGGCAACTGGTCAAAACCCCTTACTATCTATATTGCATTAATTAGAGAATAGAGATGAAATACATATGTTTTCTCAAGCCTGAGCACACCCTACAAGTGTATAGTCTATCCCTTTGCCTGACTAACTGACTCTAGCCAACGCTTAGAAAACCCTCCAAGATCCTATTTGTGTTTTTCCCTTGGGAAACTGACCTCTATTATTTAGGAATTTCCCACTATGGAATTGTGAAATTCCCTTAGTTCCTTCTTCTGATTGCATGCACCACCTGTATACATCGGAATATGTTACAACTAATAGTACATTGCCTTAGAATCCCCATCCCAACTGGGTAACTCGAATTCTCTGCATGCAACAATTATTTTGGGTTGACTGATCAGTTAACTGGTTGATCACTATGTGTGGTTGAAGTTCCACTTCCACAGCTTGACCTCCACTGATTCTTCTGATAGTTAGATCTAGTGAAACTAACAATAACTCAAATTAACTGAAATAGATTGCTACAAATTAGCAATCAATCATATTGAACTGAACTCAAGCTTCCCCAACTCGAATTAATTAAGTTAACTAAGTGACAAGTGTCATGTCACCTTAGTTGACTACCTCCAATATTTCTTCTGAAATAGTAATTAGATTTTTTCTCTAGTTTGACCAAGGCAAAGACAAATTGAGATTTTCTTGCTATATTTTCAATGCTCCCTCTTAGCAAGAAAGGGATTATCAACCACCCCTATCATGCACCTGTGGAACTCAAACTTCCCTCTTGACAAGGCCTTTGTCAAAATATTAGCATCTTGTTCCTCTGTGGGAATGTACTGCAACAACATAATTTGCCTTTGCACACAATCTCATAGATGGTGATACTGGATATCAATATGCTTGGATCAATCATGAAAAATAGGATTCTCAGAGAGGTTGATACAACTCTGAGTATCACAGTAAATCACAATAGGATCCATCATCTAACCAAATAAGCTAACAAGTATATTTCTCATCTAGATCACCTCACATGTTGCTTAACTTGAAACCATGTATTATGCTCATGTCAAGTTGAGTGACACAAATCTTTGCTTCTTGTTGTAACATGAAACTGTTGCAAACCCAACACTGAAAATTCCACCTAATTTACCCTTCCATTCTAATGGACTCCCTACCCAATCTGCATCGATGAAGCCACACAACTTCACTTCCTCTATCTATTTATACCATAGTCCAAACTGGTTAGTTCATCTAAGGTACCATAGAACATGCTTAGCCTCCCTCCAAAACAATTTGGATGGCCTAACCATATCTTGGCTCAGTTGGTTAACTGCAAAGAACATGGTTGGTCATGTGTTCACAAGATACATGAGTGAACCCACCAACTATCACTAAACAGGTGCATCCACTTCCTCACCTGAAGTGGCATCCTCTTTCCTCTAGTTGGTCACTAGAGGAGTCTCCATGGGTTTGCACCTGTCCATGAAGAACCTCTGAAATATCTCGTTGGCATACTTTCCCTGAGAGACAAATAGTTCCCCATCACCTTTCCATACTTCTAATCCAAGGAAGTAGTGCATGAGACCCATATCCTTCATCTCAAACTCTCTTGCAAGGTCCTCCTTGCAATATCTGATCAGCTACTCATCACTAGTCAAAATCAAGTCACCAACATATAAAACAATAATAAAAAATTTACCTTCTACCAGAATATGATAGTTTTTACCTTCTAGCTATGGATCTTGGTGTACCAAGCACGGGGTGCTTGCTTGAGACCATACAATGCTTGCTTTAGTCTATTTAGTCATAATCATTTATATTTTTAAAAATTAGTAAAAGAGTTTTAAGATTCTAAATAAAATGAGGGAACAACTTATCAATTTCTATTATTTTCAAGGGAATATTTTATTTGATAAATTTGTGGCTTCAAGTATGTTGGGTCAAAATTATTGGCTTTAACACTATTTTTGTCTATTGAACTTTTTTACTATAGAAAAGGTTTTTATTCTTTTGAATTTGAATATTAAATGCTCAAATAAGTCTTTATTTGGGTTAATCTTCTCTTTTTCTTATGATTTCTAGAAAGCCTCCAGTTTTAGAAGAGATTATAAAAGGGAAGCCTAATATAAATGAGGACTTTTTTGGGTACTTAATCTACTATAAAAATAAAATAAAAAAGGTTATTTAGATTGTTTTGGGCATTTAGGTTAAGCTTTCCCTTTCCATGTAATCTTAGGGAGCCTCCAACCTTCTAAGAGATCATAAAAAGGAAAGTCTAACCCAAATGAGGACTTCTTTGGATTTTTAATCTTTTAGTTCAATCTACTATAGCAAAGGCTCTTACTCTTTTGAACATGAAGATTAAATTCCCAAAGAAGTCCTCATTTGGGTTAGGCTTTCTTTGTCCCTATAATATTATTGGAGCCTCAAACTTTTGAGGATATCATAAATGCTCTAGGAAAGTATAAATGGGATCTAGCATGTGGCAGAATATACATAGAGATTCATGTTCATAAATTAAATTACCAATAAATCTCATTTAAGTGTATTTTGTCCCTAAGATATTATGGAAGCCTCAAACTTTTGAAGAGATAATAAATGCTCTAGGAAAGTGAAATGGGATATATGCATGTGGCAGCATATGCATACAAATTCATGTTCATAAATTGGATACCAACAAATCCCATTTAAGTGAAAATTTTACATGAGATGTGTATTCAGAAAAGATTACACAAAGAACACAACACCCCACACTTGACCCAAGCTTGACGAGAACCCCAATTGAGGATGAAGGAATCAAGGTATCAAACCCTAAAACAAAAAGTCAAACCCAACAATGATATGAAGCCCAAAAACAAGGGTAACACCATCCCAAATATTAATGGGCCATATCAAGGGTTGGAAAAATAGGTTGGCAATTTTGAAGGATGAAGGAGGAAAGTAAGTCTTAAAATATAGGAAAATAAGTAAAAGCTTCCTTCTAGAAGAAACTAAACATGAGTAACTTAAGAAGAATAGATAACGAACCCAGGAACAACCTAACATCCCCTCCATATCTCAAGGTATCAAGGATAAGTCCATAGGGAATCCAAATGAATGCGAAAAACCAACAATAGAAATAAGAACAAGGCACCCAATTCTCACACCATTGTTAGAGAATGGCTAACACGTTCCCTTAAGGAGGATCAAAGGAAGATTGTACAAAGAAAGACAATTAATGTAGGTAGGGGAGAAGAAATGTAGAAATTAATGTGTAGATTCAAAACTGCTCATGAAATTTACTAAATCACAAGACTTGAAGCTACTCTATTGACCTATGGAAGTTAATTCACCATATAGAACAAAAATAATAGACATGCAAAAGGAAGCATCACACATGCATAGCGATTTATCTAGGGGAAGGAAACTGCTCAAAACCCCTTACTATCTATATTGCATTAATTAGAGAATAGAGATGAAATACATATGTTTTCTCAAGCCTGGGCACACCCTGCAAGTGTATAGTCTATTCCTTTGCCTGACTGACTAACTTTAGCTAACACTAAGCCAAATTTCAAACCCTCGAAGATCCTATTTGTGTTGTTCCCTTGGGAAATTGGCCCCTATTATTTAGGAATTTCCCACTATGGAATTGTGAAATTCTCGTAGGTCCTTCCTCTAACTACATGCACCACCTATACATATTCGAATATGCTACAATTGGTAGTACATTTCCTTGGAATCTCCATCTCAACTAGGTAACTCGAATTCTCTGCATGTAACAATTATTTTGGGTTGACTGACTAGTTAACTAGTTGATCACTGAGTGTGGTTAAAGTTCCACTTCCACAATTTGACCTCCTCTAATTCTTCTGATAGTTAGAACTAGTTAAACTGACAATAACTCAAATTAATTGAAATAGATTTCTACAAATTAGCAATCAATCATATTGAACTGAACTCAAGCTTCCCCAACTTGAATTAATTAAGTTAGTTGAGTGACAAGTGTCATGTCACCTCAGTTGACTACCTCCAATATTTCTTCTGAAATAGTAAGTAGAATTTTTCTCTATTTTGACCAAGGAAAAGACAAACTAAGATTTTCTTGCTATATTTTCAATTCTCCCTCTTAACAAGAAAGGGATTATTAGCCTCCCCTATCATGAACCTGTGGAACTCGGACTTCCCTCTTGACAGGGCCTTTGTCAAAATATTAGCATCTTATTCCTCTATCGAGATGTACTGTAACAACATAATCCACCTTTGCACACAATCTCATAGATGGTGATATCAGATATCAATATGCTTGGATCAATCATGAAAAATAGGATTCTCAGAGAGCTTGATACAACTCTGAGTATCACAGTAAATCACAGTAGGATCCATCATCTAACCAAATAAGCTAACAAGTATATTTCTCATCAAGATCACCTCACATGTTGCTTGACTTGAAACCAGGTGTTATGCTTATGCCAAGTTGAGTGCCATAGATCTTTGCTTCCTACTGTACCATGAAACCATTGCGAACCCAATACTGAAAATTCTAGCTGATTTTCTCTTCCAGTCTAATAAACTCCCCACCCAATCTACATTGGTTAAGCCACACAACTTCACTCCCTCTGTCTGTCTATACCACAGTCCAAACTAGGTAGTTCCTCTAAGGTACCATAGAACATTCTTAGCTTCCCTCCAAAACAATTTGGATGGCCTAACCATATCTTGGCTCAATTGGTTAGCTGAAAAGCACATGGTTGGTCATGTGTTCACAAGATACATGAGTGAACCCACCAACTATTAGTAAACATGCACATCCACTTCCTCACTTGAAGTGGCATCCTCTTTCCTCCAGTTGGTCACTAGAGGAGTCTCCATGGGTTTGCACCTGTCCATGCAAAACCTATGAAGTATCTTGTTGGCATACTTACCCTAAGAGACAAATAGTTCCCCATCACCTTTCCATACTTCCAATCCAAGGAAGTAGTGCATGAGACCCATGTCCTTCATCTCAAACTCTCTTGCAAGGTCCTCCTTGCAATATCTAATCAGCTACTCATCACTAGTCAAAATCAAGTCTTCAACGTCTAAAACAATAATCAACAATTTACCTTCTACCAAAATATGATAGTTTTTACCTTCTAGCTATCGATCTTGGTGTATCAAGCACGTGGTGCTTGCTTGAGACCACACAATGCTTTCTTGAGTCTACACATATGATACTCTCGATTAAAATTCTCAAAGCCTTCTGGTTTCTCGATATACACCTCCTCCTCAATAAATCCATTGAGAAATGTTGTTTTCACGTCCATCTCGTGGAGATTTCACCCCATCTGTGTAGCCAAAGAAAGGATTGGTCTGATGGATGAGTACCTTGCTATAGGAGCAAAGGTCTCCTCATAGTCAATCCCCTCAACCTGAGAGTACCTGTTTGCCACAAATCTGGCCTTGTACTTTTCTATGCTTCCATCTACTACATTCTTCACCTTGAAAATCCATTTCAAACCCACAACTGATTTGTCTTCTAGTCTTGTTACCACTTCCCAAACATTGTTCTTTACAATGGATTTGTGCTCCACCACCATTGCATCAACCCATACTGGTTTCCTACTGCTTCCTTGAAAGAGGATGGCTCGGTCTCTACTAGCTCAGTCATTACAGCCATGTAGCCAGTGTACTGATCTGGTGACTTTCTCTATCTGTGTTGATTTGAAGGAGCATCCAAACTCTCCCTTGCATCTTGCGTAAGTCTCTCAACTTCCCTAATTATGTTCCTGCCTTCTCTGGCTAGTTCTTCTTGAGTGGTTGTCTCCACTCTCTGCTCCTCAACTTTTGGTTTCTCTGCAACATCATGAGGTTCCTCCTTTGGAGCTAAAATCCCCTCCTCTAGTGGGATCTAAAGCTCCCTCTCAAGAGAGCACTACATGGCTTTGTCTTTATCAAATTTGACATCCCTTCATACAATTATCATTCTTAGGGATGGAAAATAGACATGGTAGTTGTGGGGATTTTCTGTGTAACCCACAATTACCTCCAACTTTGTTGTCGACTCTAGATTCTTCCTTGATTCTTTGGAGACATGGAAATAAACAGAGGCTACAAAACTCCTGAAGTGCGACACATTTAGCTTCCTCCTCGAGAAATCATCCTCTTGTGTGATCATGCTAAGAATTTGATGAGGACTCATGCTCTGTAAATAGATCATTGTGTTGCATGATTCAACCCACAAGTGCATAGGTAGGATTTGGTCATGCAACATCACTCGTGGTGCTCCCACAATTCTATGGTTCTTCCTCTCAACCACCCCCATTCTATTGTGGATTGTGAGATGTTGTCAACTCTCATTGAATACCTTCTTTTGCTTGGAAATTTTAAACTCTTTCGACACGTACTCACCTCCATTATCACTCCTGAGAGCCTTCACCTTCTTGCATGTTTCTTTCTCCACCAATGCCTTAAACTCTAATAACTTGGATAAAGTCTCATCCTTCTTCCCATGAAGAAGATCCAACACTTTAGCTACATCGCTCAAAATTGTGCTCGAATTGTGCTAGTATGATGTTGCATGACTATGGAATTGTGCTCCCTTAGGTCCTTCCTCTTACTGCATGCACCACCTGTACACTTTGGAATAAGCTACAACTTATAGTACACCTCAACTAGGTAACTCGAATTCTCTGCATGCAACAGTTATTGTGGTTTGATTGATCAGTTAAGCGGTTGATCACTAAGTGTGGTTGAAGTTCCACTTCCACAACTTTATCTCCACTAGTTCTTCTGACAGTTAGAACTGGTTAAAGTGACAAGAACTCAAATTAAATGAAATAAATTGCTCTAAATTAGCAATCAATCATACTCAACTGAATTCATTCTTCCCCAACTCAAATTAACTGAGTTGACTAAGTGACAAGTGCCATGTCACCTCAGTTAACTACCTTCAAGATTTCTATTGAAATAGAAGTTCGAATTTACTCTAATTTGACGAAGGAAAAGTCAAACTGAGATTTTATTGTTGCATTTTCAACAAGAAAGGACTAAAAATAAATCATTACGAACATAGGAAACCATCCACCAAGTACTTTAAGAAAGACACAAAACAAAAAGTAAATTAAAATAATTATGGATAATCATCTGATGGAGATATACAAGGTCAAGTCTGGCTACAAAACAAGATAGATTAAATAGTTATCTAGAGTAGATAAATTGGATTTGATGCTTCTTTTTAAACAATATTGAATAAGAACCTTTCTTTTGGCATAAAATAATGATGGAAACTATTAATTCAATATAAATAAGACGAAGGAAATTTAGGAGGACTAGCATCCCCCTAAAGTTCGGTAAAAGTATGCATGCAAACTAGGGTATTTTCCTAAAATTGATAATTTATTTATTTTATCAATTTAAATAATAACAAGCCCTTTTGTATCTTCAACATTTATGCCCCATCTAACAACTAGCAATAAAAAGGAAATGTTAACTCTCTATACAAAGTTTTGAATTTGATTTTTAAGGCAAAATATAATTTTAGCATGAGACTTCAACTTTATTCTCAATCATAATGAGAAAAAATAATGATTTGTAGAAAGAAACCAATATTGTGAATATGCAGAATATATTATTGCATGTTGTGGTATTATTGAACTATCAAACCAAGAAAGGGTGAGTACAGTTATATTTAACATAGTTTATTTATTCTATATGTTTGTTTTATTGATTACCAATTCATGGGATGTTGAAGTGACAAAGGCTTGGCACGGGACAATATATATGCAATGGATGTGGCAAAGACATGGCACATGGGACAAGGGACATTTGATTTATCATTTATTAGACTAGATGGTCACCTAATCAATTAATGTGAGGAGGGAATAAAGAGTAATCGTAGATGGAGGAAATGTTCTCTACTAGGGTTTAGATATGTTATCAATATAATGTGTTCTTTCCATTAATTTTTATGTCCTCTCTAAATTTAGTCGAGCTTGGAAACATATCCAATGAGTGGTTTTTCTTCCAATGTGACATGAGGTAGGTGGGACTCATAATCTTTCTCCCCTAGCCTAAAATGTCAATTTTTAAAATGATAATAGTTAATTTAACAATTGAAGTTAATATAAGTAGCAATTACAATGACTCTAAACCAATACACAAATTCTTCCTAAAATTTTACCATGAGGTATTTTCAACCTTGAGAATGAAATTCATGTTGATATTGGTCTTAATTAAGACTCTATTATCAATGACAAATTCAATCATACTTTTTGTTGCTGGGATTGTGACTAGGTCTTATCCAAATTTATCATAAAGGTATGCATTAAGAAGGTTTGGATCCTTATAGATGCCATTGTCGAGACACATTTATCTTAGCCATGGAAAATTTTAAGGGCTAATATTCGCAAGTGGGCTAATTTTCCATGGTTTTACCAAAAAAAAGTTCGCCAATTTCCATTTTTTTCGAAAACTTATTCGCCCAAAATTTATAGTGTAAAGTTGTTTTACCTTAAAATTTGCCAAAATTGTATAAAGAATAAATATAAAACTATTAGAAATTTTCATTTTTTAAAAAATATATCAACAAACATTTTATAATTTTTAATTTAGGGACTAGTAATATTTGCCAAGATTTCTAAACTTTAAGACATAATTTCATCCTTAAAATTTTCCCTAATCTTGGCAAAGGTTTTTTTTTTATTTCTCAAGTTTAAAGTGGAATCCCATTGTGTCGACATCCTTGCTTGAGGCCCTTGGATATGTTGAAATGCTTGAAAATTTTGTCTCCATGGGAGTAAGTCTTCTTTACCTAACAAATTACCCAATTATTCTACCATGTATGGATTGATTTTTTTGGATTTTGATGAAATTTTGGATTTCACACAATAGATTTTAGCTCTTACCTAGGGTTTTTCTATCACAATCCAACTATAATTTTAAATCATAGGCCATAATATAGAGTCTACCTTAGGGTTAAGCTTGCAAAGGATATTAAGGTTATGTAGATCCAAGTTAGGGAATGGTTAAAAACTAAAGTACATAAATCTTCCAAATACACTTTTTACATGTCAAAGTCCCAACCATCAATCAAGGATTGGACATTGTCCCCTTACTCAAATTTAAAACCCCACCCACTCAGGATACCTCAATAAATTAGATTTAGTATGATAAGTCCTTGGTTAATGATAGGTGGGTCCATGTGGTCAAAATGTTAGCTTAGTAATGTAACCCAGCCCAACCCATAAGGCATAACAGTCTAAAGATAACAATGATTCTACGATGTAGCGAAAGCCTACTACCAATTTTAAGCCCATACCTTCTAAGATGAGAAACAAAGAACATGTCAACTCCTCCAAGGTTTCTCCTCTCGGAGTGATGGTTGAAAGGAAAGGTCACATCCTCAATTATTGTACTCATAGGTCAAACTATATGTTGAGGAGTATCTCAAACATTCTTGATGATGAAAAATGGATAACTATGCACTCCCTAAAGTGAAAAAATTGTTTCAAATGCCAAACAAAGTACATGGTTAAGAAGACATGGATATCCATAACTTTGGTGAAATATGAAAATTGTGTCCTAGAATATGATAGGTTTAACAGGTCCATCCATGAGTGCCTTGGTTCAAAAATTACATATTTCAGTTAGCTCCCTTACTATTCTCTATTTTTCAAGAAATTAAAGTCACTACATTTTTGTTATTATGACCATTCATTTTATCTAATTCTTTTGTTGTTAGTCATGGGGAGGGATGTGGTGATCTTACAATTCTAGTGGTTTCAACTCTCTTATTTGTGTCCATTTCATCATGAATTTATATTGAGAATGGTTGGAAATTGTTGAATTTGTATATCCATCTCTAGGTTACCAACATCTATGCGTTAAATGATGCAAGGGATTTGGGTTTTCTTCTAGATACATATGGAAAATTATTTTCAGCCCATTGGATCATTTATTTGCATTTCAAAATGGTCAAGACAACATAATATAAATAATATTTGCTTCATGTATAGAACCCTAAAGGTGAACAAATTGTTGAGAATGGTTTGAAAGCCAAACTAGGTTGATATGATATCAACATATATAGTTAGAATGACTTACTTGTACTATGGTTTACTTGGATTAACATTCATCAGGTCCAAGAGAGAGTGATGAAGTGGATTTTTATGACCATCCTCTTATAATGGTATAATTCTTTCTTTGACCATAATGAATGTCAACATATTCAAATGATTGAGAAGGCCACATTGTCTTACCAGCATCCCATCTCCTTTGTTATATTGTTAGAGATGTCATAAAATATATGTTCAAAATATTATTTTATTCTTAATGTTTCATGCTAATTACATCCCAATTGTGTCATTTACATTCAAAGAATTTGGAACCTCCTACCCAAAATGAGGGGGTGTGGTGATTACATTACTTGGAGGGAAAGTGAAATCAATTTTTTAGAACCCCTCTAGTAGCTATGGTAAGAAGATTGTTATAGTTAAGAGGAGGTGACCAAGGAAAGTTTTAAGGTATAATTTCTCTTCCATGGATAAATTTCCCTACTTTCTCCTAAAAACATATTCACCAATTTCCATTTTTCTAGAAATGTATCATGCAAATTCTATAGGATAAAAGTATTTATTAAAATCACCAAAAATGAATAAAACTACATAAAATCCTTAAAAATTTGAATATTTTAGAAATATATCACTAAACATTTTACAATTTACATATTAAGGACTAAGAATAGTCACCAAGGTTTCTACCCTTTAAGGTAATTTTTTATCCTTAAAATTTTCCATCTAGACTAGAGAAGGTAATCCTCGATGAACTTCACAAAGTCAATTGAAAGATTGAAAATATTCCCCACATAATGAAAAACTTTAGGTCAAGGTAGCCAAACACTTATACTTTCTTCATATGGATTAGGTTTAGCATGTTGAGGGTGCTCTATTGCAAGCCAAGCTTCACTATATTAAGTCAAGGAACAATATATTAAGGATATTTTTAAGGCCTTGGTGAACAAAGAATTATATAGAAGGATCAAGATCATTCAACCTTCTAAATGGCGACTTACTAAATGTTGAATCAATTGAAAAAGAAATATTTCTATTCCATCACAGTATTGTGTTTCAAACTCAAGACTAATATGATGAATGAATTGAATCTCCTCATATACTCCTTGTCAAAATTTTGTCTTATAGGTTCTCTCCTAAGCATGAGAGGATATGTGAGTAGGTATTAACCTTAGAGGATATGGTTATTTCACTTAAGGAATGATATATGGTAAGTATTGATGTCTTTCAATGCAAATTCTATAATGCCACCTAAGACTTCGTTGGCCCTAATCTCCTCCAAGCATATAGAAAATTATTAGCTAAATAAACCCTTTGAGAGTTCATAAGTATGCGATTGCTTAAGTTTACCCATAATTTTAGGAAATTTTAACAAATATCATGTTGGAATCTAATAACATTTTTGTGTGTCTTATATAAAATATTTTCAATGTCTCTAACCCTAAGAGTTGAGCGCACCCTCTACTATTATTTGGCTAAAGCATATCGGCTTTTGTCATGGTTAATACATTCTTGATAGTATTACGGTTATGTGGGAGGGAATAGAATGCATGAGATGGATTAACTTTGATGCCATATTTTTTTCATGATGAACTTTAAAAAGGATAGGATGGATCGGTTGTTCATATTAGACATGCTTTAGACTCATGGTTTTGGTGTCCATCCATTTTGAAATGTGGTTGAGACTCTTTTTATAGATGTCGTAGCACATTTTCTATCAATCAAGTTAGATCTAAGGATTTTGTCCTATTTAGTTTCATCAGTAAGAGCTATCCATTTTTTTCAAAGTTGTATTTTTATTTTTATTTTTGAGGCCCTTACCTATCTTAGCTATCATAAAATGTGCTAAGGGTTGATCAAAACAATTTCATTTCTAGGATTTGGAAATAAGAAAATAGACAATGGCTAATTTTCTTATGACTATTTTCTAATTATCTTAAAAGGAAAATTCTCTTTAGAGAACACTATGAAATATATCCATATATTTTCATGCCCTCAAGCTCTAAGTTTAAAGAAGCAAAACTCATTGTTATTACCAAATCTAAGAGGATTTGAGGAAAGTCCAAATCTCCTTACTAAGTTACAACATTGTATTCAATTATTATTTTTTAATTAATATGGGAGTCCATTTACCTTCCATAATTGAGATAAGTGTATTTCAGGTAGAGTGCTACACATAATTAGCAAGAAAAAATAGAAATGGGTTATCGAGCCTCTTTCTCTCAATTGTGAATTCCATAGGTGCACTAAAATATCAGCATCCGCCAATATATTTGATTCATAATGTTAGGTGTCTTGTTCATCGATGTACCAAAGGCTAAAAAAAATATTCTCATGAAATTCTTTGAGGAAATGATCAAGATTGTGAGGAATTTGGTGCATGTAAACTACAAGAAAGGATAAAAATCAATTTATTATAGAAAATAATTACATCCAAAGATAAGAACACAAGTATGCAATTAAATGAAAGGACATACATTGGAAGAGCCATAAACTCATATCCAATGTATTAAATTTAAATTTAAATATTTGCATACATGCATCGATGGGGTCTTGATGTTGTTCTAAGTTCCCAAGTTAATATATTTTAGAAAATACATAGAGATGGCATGTTTTCTTGTCTATGTCTTGGTTAGGCCTCATTGGATTTACCGTGAATGAGAATTCATTATTTTAATGTGGGTTTGTTTTTTATCTTGATTGTGATTCTATTTCCTTATATTTCACCTCCCTACCTTTGTTTTCTCCTCCCTTTGTTTTTCTCTTCTACTCTATGCTCTATCTTTGTGAGGGTGATGCCCACAATAAATTTTCCCTAACATTATATCAACCCCACTCCTAACTCATTCCCTCTTGAATAAGCATCAACAACCCAACTTACCAAGATTCAAGGCATTGATCACAACTTTTGATTGATGGATGGAGTCTTTCCAAGGATTTGAATCCCTTAACTAAGTCACAATTAAATTCATTGCATAGTCTTGTGGGCATATGGGAAGTCATTTGATGAAGAATGAATGGATAGAAGGTTAAATTTCTTTCTTTATCCTACTCCAACTTGTTGAGCATATTATGACTCCATAAGTATCCTAGTCATTCATTAATGTTGGGATTCAATGATAAAGGTATTGTCCCTCTCTTATTAGGCTTCCCTTCTTGAAATGAACTCGCTACGACAATATTTTTTTGGAATTGAGTGTAGGTTCATGGTTTCAAGAAGATAATTCTCCTTCATCAAACTACTTTAGTAAAAATAAAAGTGAGCTCATGATTACAAGAATTCATAAGTTGGATACATAATTCAATACATCTCCTCCTCTATTATTCAAGTGCCTTATTCCATGCCTTTACCTTCCATATGAACCAAAAAAAAAATCAACTTTAAACTCTTGGTCCTAGCTACAAACCTTTCCTCCAAGATATTTATGATCTCATCCGTCGCTTTCTTTATATTATTATATTCCCAATTAAAAATATCTCCATACTCATCCAGAATACCCTCATGTAAATGATGGTATTTTTAATTGGCGCTTCTTATTCATCTTGTGTAGTTAATCATCATTGCAAAACCTTGATTTTTATCCATTATTAAGTTGTATATTTACTAAATTGATTAATTTCATAACCAATGATAATTTGTTGATGATAACTTACAGTCATTAATTTTAGTCACAATTTATGAGTTCTATTATCATTATTCTTGAGTTTTCATTTATGTTGATGATCATTATTAAATTATGTGGTTTTTTATGAATTGATTTATATTACCTTGACCTCTATTTCTATAAAAGAAAATGTTATTTAAATTTTGTTCTCAATATTTGGTTCTATTCTTTTTTTCCTCTTATAGTTCTAACCAGAAGAAAGGACAAGTGTGGTTGCATTCCTTTGATTCTACAACCCATATATATTTATGAATTTAATGAGCCAATGTTACTAATGGTAGAGAATTAGGGGACTCAAGGTTGACTTTCCCCAATGAACTAAATAGAGAAACAAATAGCATTGTAAAAGAATGTATTTATGGCACTCTAGATCAAGAACGTGGGGGATGGCCATGCACTCTATTATAGCCTATCAAAGAAACCAACCATAATAAATATTGGCTACTTCAATTATCTAATAGAAAATCTATTCCAATTCCAAATGAGGATAAAGCAACCCAAAATCTTGTTCCTCATAAAGTTATCATTTTTTATAGAAGGGAAAATGGCAATTTTAGGGGTAATAATATTAATACAAAACTTAGAGTTCATCAATGAGTATATGAGGTTTTATTTAGTATAAATATGCTCATTTGTAGCTCAAGTTAGTGGTAGACAGTCATATCTTTTGAAGCTTACATAAATTTAGGGTTAGATAGCTACACATTCAAATTTGTAGTCTTGAAGTTACTGATGAAATAAAAGAATATTATTTTGTTGAGTTAGTTTAAGTTTCAAGGAAGGAATTTACCATTCCTCTTCAATTAGAGCCTAATTTCCAGGGGTTTCTAGTGAATATACCATTGTGTTTGTATTTTGATTATATGTGTATTTCATTCTATTATTATTTCATTTATATTATGTGAATTTTTATGTCAATGTCATTATCATTTTTCCAACATACCATGATCATGTGGTTGGTGGAGGATCTATTGTTGTAACATAGTGTGTTATAGATTAGGTTTTTTTTAAGCATTGAATTTACCTTTCAATAATTGGTTTTTTTAATTTTGAATTTTTAACACTTTATTTTACTTTTAGTGGCATCATTTAATTCTGAAAGATTTGCATGGTTTTATGGCACTAGCTAGTAAGCCACAAGGTATTTTATGCATGAAATACTTTTGCTACAAAACATTAAATCTATTATAGATAAGATTTATAGAACCCATATTAAAGGTTACATAAATTTTATTGTAGGTCTCCACAAGTCCAAGAATCCCTTGGTTGATAATTTAAGTATGTTCCCCTAAGATTTAGTAGCTTTTATTTCTACAAGTCTTCAACTCATCAGGTATTCATACAATTTTTGTACTTTGAATGTGGCCGAGATATACAAACCTCCATGAAAGTCAAACACATAAACATAAAAAAAAATTGATCAAGAACTTACAAGACCTAATTTCCTTCATTTCAACTTGTTATATGTGCCTTTAAAATCCTTTCCTTCCTTAGATATATTAGCATGAGGTCTCCTCCATTAATGTTCTTCAATACTATTTTATTAGCATTCTTGTTTTTGTATTCATCACAACTCCATTGTAATTTCTATTTACTGTGTACTTGATGCATATATTCTACAAATGATTCTATGTTTACTCTCATCTTTATTCCTTTAGGAAATCTTTCCAAATCTATAACTCATCTTGGTGACATTTCATTCATAATACACAAATGATTATTTAATGTATACCAATTCATAGAATTTTTGCTTGCAAATTCTTCTTTTACTAATACCAGATCCCATTTTATGGTTTCTCTATAATTATACATTACAAAATATTTCCAAGGCTTATATTAACTACCTAAATTTGTCATCCATGATTTTGTGAATGATACGGAAAATTGAACTATAATGTCAAGAGAAATTTCTTCCATACAGTCCTCCAAAAATGACCAAAAATCTTAGGTTTGTCTAAGATTTTGATTCTTAATAAACCATGCAAATGAAAAAAATCTCAAAATAATAGACAAAGTATGTCCATTGCATCAATAGTTTTCTTACAAGGAATGAAATTTGTCATTTTTTAAACTATATATACAACTACAAAGAAAAAAGCATTACCTCATTAGGTTCTAATCTAGATTAGATAATTATATAATTTCTCATCTATCACAATGCTTTTAGAGTGGAAAAATTGTAGGAAATAGCTTGCAAGACCAATTTTATCAATGGGACCTAATTTGGATAATTGGGGTTTAAACCCTCCAGGGTCATTTTGAGGTAGTAAATGATATTTTTTAGGGGTAAAACCTTCTCACCTATGCAAAAAACCCATGAATATATTCTACCTTGGATACCTTTCCAACGGTGCTAGAATCATGTCATTCAAAGTTTGTATGCAAATGTTATGCCTCCTGGAAGTTGACCTTCCATGTTTGGCCACCATGGTACAAGTGGATGCCATGATAACCCCCATTACTCATGCATGCTAGGATATTCATGTGGTTATTATGAAGAATAATCTAGAAGGGTCGAAGTTGTAACTCTAGATGAGATCTGAAGCAGTCAAACCTAACCCTTAGTTGGTTATCAGTCTATGTTATTACCACGGGGGCTTCACTCAATGTGTTAGAGTCAGTCTGTTCAACCCTATGTTAGAGATCAAAACCTCTTTTGTTGCATTTCATTTTTAGGAGTCCCGCCCAGTCATCTACATTCCATTAGTCGCATGGATCATCTGACGAGAGTGGTTTTCCTCATGTCCCTCATGATTATGTATCTGCTGGTTTGTGTCTAAATCATCAAAGTTCATCATCAAATCAATTTTATAGTCATTTACAGTCATGGATGGTCTTTTGGTTAGAAAAGAGTCTTAGGTCTAGGGTTTCGCAAATTTAGTCTTCAAAATGTCAAATAATATCAACAGACGCATGAGGGAGGTTTCCAAATAGGTTTTCATCGCAAAATTTCATCGTTATATCGCTTGATCATGACTTTTCTTCAAAACTCTGTTTTGAAGAAAATTTTCATTTTGTTCTTTGTAATAAATATGTGATTTTTCAAAGTTTTTAGTCACGAAATGTTTCAGGCACCGCTCTGATCCTTTGCCGAAGTTCCAGCCATCCATTCCCTGCAAAAGAACAAACAGAAAGGACATCATCAGCTCAAAAATCAAAGAAAATAGTGAAGTGTCAAAGGTTTAAAAGCACTACAACATTGGATGTTTTCAAAACAAAAATCAAATGTTAGGGGTACAAATATAATGATCCAACAATCCATTTGCACCAAGAGACATCAAAGAAGCCGAGGTGAATTGTGAAGAAGCCGAAACTGTGGGTTTAAAGCTAAGATTGTTTGTTTGGAGTGCGCCCCGCGCATTGGGAGAAGTGTGGAAGAAAACCTCAATGCTTCACTGTACAGTTCTGGCAGAAAATTAATGAAAAGATGCAGCTCTGATTCATGAGATTCATGTGGTATGAGTTTAGCATATGTTTCTTCTTTCTATTTCATATGTAACTTGTTATGTTTTACCGTTCATTCATAATCATTTATAGTTGAATGCTTTTAAGTAAGAAAGGTAGAATCCAATTTATTTCTCTACCTCGAGAAAGCATTGATGCTCTATGTGTCTTCTTCCATTTGAAAAGGATTCATTTATTATGCCCTTTTTAGCCTCTAAAAATTCTTTCCACTCCATATTATTTCAATTTGATTGCTAAACTTCCTGCCTATCTTGCCCCATGAAATACTTTGTGTCTTTGATTTAATTTCTCTACTCATGCTGTCATTTGTCTCATACAACCCTGAAAATTCAATCATTCATTAAATTACCTCTTTCATATTTATTTACTAGCCTAAAATCAGTATTCGTTTTGAGTCATATCAGACCCTATTGTTTATTTTTACTAAGTGTGACTCAGAGAGAACCCTCTCCTGTTCTGGTAGGGCTAGCTACTAAACTGAGTGTGGTTTGTGGTTATCCTAAATTTTGCCTTCCTTCAGCCTAAGGCAGAAGGCTCTAACACAATGAACCTATGACATATCACGTGCGTTCATGGAATATTAAACAATACCCTTAATTTTAATATATATTGGAAAATACCTCTAAAAATCACATTATTTAACCCCCTACCAATATGAACCCAATACACCTTCCCAACTTAAAATCCCCTACTCTCACTAGATATTATAGGTATCCATTTTTTTATACCCTTTTATATTTTTTCATTAACTTTGAGCTCCAATTTTTATACCTTCCATTATAAAAACCCTTTACCCCCATATATACCCCTATATATTAATTCATTTTTTCCTGAATATATATCCCCTAATATGAACACAGGTGGTATGGTATTTCTCCCCCAGTGAAGCCCCCATGGTTATAACTAAGCCACTAGGAGGAATAGAGGTTTGATTCATTTTCAATTGTATCTTGTTACATAGTAGAGAATATCAATAGGGAGTGGGAGTGAAAGAGAATAAGAGGATTTTAGTGTTTTTTAACAACTTATCAAGCCACAAGTCTTATGAAACACCACAGAGTTTCTGCTTGCATTATTTTCATTCTAGACAAAGGAGAGTAGAGTGACCTCACCTTCCAATTGGGTTTTCTCCTATAAAGGTTTCTTAGAGGATATCTTGTGTTGATTGTGGTAGGTGTGTAAATATATTCTATTTTTCTCTATTTTCTAGATTTTATTTACTCCATGCATAAGTAAAAAATAAATAATACATTTGGAATCAATGAGAGCATGTTTATTTGGGGAAATTCATTAATGTCATACTGGTCCAAGTTGTTTAACAAAGGAAACTTCATGAATGGAAAGGAATATGTCACAATGTTTAAGAGAAATATTGTAAAACAATAGTATAATAAGAACTCAAAATAGGGCATGGTGCCTAAAAGAGATATTGTATAAAAACATTATAATACGAATTCAATCCTTAAGAGAAATATTGCAAAAAAATAACAAAAGGGGAACTAATTTTTTTATTGAAATGGGTAATATACCATTTGACTACATTATGAGAAAAAGGATGATTTACTTCAAGGTGAAGTTTTGCATTTATACTTTTTATGGCTATCTTTCACCGAGACATGCCTCCTTTACATTTCAAATACCATGCGTAAATACAATGGTTTACAAAATACATGGGTGAATACCATGGGAAAATATAATAAATTATGATACCATGGGTAAATATAATAAATTATGATACCATGGGTAAATACCATGGTTTACAAAATACATGGGTGAATAGCATGGGTGACTATCATAATTACGATGGTAAAATTGAAATCATCATGCAATTAGATTCTCACTTTAATATTATGATTTATTTATTTTTATTATCATGCAGTATCCATGGTTTTAACAACCATTAATAGAAAAATAATTATTAATTGTGGTAATAAGAATTTTTAGGGATCTAGGAAGTAGGTTAAGCACAAAAAGTTATAGGACCCTAGCCATTGTCAATGAATTTTTTCACAATAGCCTTTATCCAACACAAGAAAAATTCTAGATGTTGGAAGTGTGGTTGATGGATATCACTTGCAATATGAGCATCCTTATGGTAGCTCTAGCAAACAATCTTAGAATTAGAGAAGATGGAGATTATAACTCAAAGGTCAAATCAAAAGGAAAATCAAGGGATCATGAAGGCCGAGAAAATGAGTCAAGGAAAGAACCTAAGAAGGAGAATCCAAGCTCAAGTATTATTACCCATTCATAATCCTTATTCAAGATGGAAGCAAAGGTTAACATCAAGCCATATGAAGGTGATATTGATAACTTAAAATTGAATCATTGCTTGCAACAATCAGAAGTATAATTAGCATTCACCACATAGATGGGGAGTAGAAAATATTTTTTTTTAACTAAAATTAGAGGTCCATGCTCTAACCTAGTGGAAAATTCATATGGAGACACTTCAGCTAGAGGGTCATCCCCAAGTAACTAAGTGAGAGGACTTCAAAACCCTCATAAAGTCTCAAATATACCTTATTGGATATGTAGAGGACTATTAGATCAAATAGCAGTATTTTAGAAAGTGGTAGGGGCAGAGTGTATAGGATCAATACACCATTGAATTCAGGATGAATCACATTGTTGCAGTTTAAGGAAAAGTGCGCATCCGTTACCAAAAGTATGTACCAAAAAATATATACAATAGACATAACAAGAAAGAAAAGAAATAGATAATAGAAGTAGTGGAGAACCAGTAAAAACACCCTTGTATTATATTATATGATAGCAACCAACAACCTCTTCATGTCAAGTACAAAAATATTTATACTACTATTATATTATATAGTTACAATAGTTACAATACTAAGTGATTCAGCCAAATGACTGGACAAGGGAGTCAACCGACTTATAATATAGACCAAGACCTAGTCAGGTATGTCAACTCGACAAGGCTAGTCGACGTAATTCAATATTTGCCCCAGCCTCAATGCTTTCTTTGTCCTAAAGAAGGGGAGTGTGGAGTTGTTATATTTACAGATAATTTGAATGATAGTAGAGAATAATAGAATAACGAGAAGAGCATATCGTGTGTCATAAAAATTAGCAAGATTATTTTAGTGTTGGACTAGCGAGAGCTGGCAAAGCGACTAGTGTTGGTTGTCAATAGATTCTATTGGTTGAGCTTCATTCATTTTTTCCAATGGTATTTTTGTGTGAAAATTTTGGATCCCCAATCATTATCTCTCTCTAGGTGACCAATTCGAACATCCAACCTTTGTTTCTGGAGTAGTTGATTTTGTTGGCTATAGAGAAGGACCACATTCCAACATCATTGGTGCAAACAACTAGTACTTATGTCATGGAGTCTGTGGCTGAGGTGACGGTGAAGGTGGTGTATTTTCACTAAATTTTATATGATGAATGATTGGTGCAAGCCCCTAAATATGTCGGTCGAATGTCAACTAGTCCCTGATTAAATATTATTACTACGCTTTAAGATCCTTCACTTCGGCTAAGTCTCTCAACTTGTCAAATAATGAGTTGTCTTCGAAGGCTAATAAATGCAATGTACTATATTGTTCTAAACTTTGTATTTTGACATGGATGCTATCTAGATAATCAAGAATGTGTGTAGCTTCTATCTGAGCCTTATTTCCTTCCATAAGCCATTGATGCTTTTCCTGTATCAATTTTATTTTTGTCCTGTTTTCCTATAAAATTTGATTTTATAAAGTTGAAATTGCTCAAAGTGAAAATACACATTCTTGGCAATACAATAAGTCTTTGGTAAGTATCTATTGGATTTTTTTTTGGTTACGTTGACGACAAAATTAAGAGTGGCTTCCTTATCCATGGTTTCCTCCAACTTTCTCTTTATTTGTTTGAATGAGTTGAACTCTTGCTCTAAAATGGAAGATAACTCTTTTGTGTTTTATGTTTGGTTCATATTTTGGAGTTCTTCAACATATTCTCTCAACTATGTATTTTCATCAATGAGTTGATGAACCATGTATTTCATGGCATTCGGTCGGTCATCTGGTGGGCTTGGACAGATCATCTATAATTTTTGCACGGTTAAGGTCACGCACTCAATCTAGACCACTTGTTCCTTCCCCTTTCCTAAGTTTTAGTGTAAAACCTACCTTACTTGTTCTCTTCCATCAATCATGTGCTTCCTTAGTAGCTTCCCATAGCATCCTGAAGATCTAGATGTCTAATACCTTTGTTTTATTTTCCCTTCCTGGGTCTTTTCATGGTTCCTTTTTGTCGATTTCAACATAGGGGTCTATGTCACCGATGGGGTCATCAAAACCAGTTGTTGTGATTGTTGTTGTTCTTAGGGTAGGTTGTTGAGTCCATCAAAATCAAGGGGCTAATCCTTGATCTCAATGTCCATCCCCATCCACTATGACTTGGTATGCTCTAATGACAATGGTTTGGCTTAAATTTAAACTTCTTTAGGTGAACTTTGGATGGGAACAACCTCTTCCTCTATTGCATTTGAATCGACGAGTGGAGAATCTGCTGTCAGGTCGACTAGTATCTAAGTCTCTTTTGTTCTTATTTTTTAAATTGTGATTTTCTACCCAATTGTAGCATCGATAAAGATTGTTTTTGTAGGTTCTATCAGTTGGCCCAAGTCTACTCCCTTCCAAATTATTGCATAGCCATCATTTTATACTTCATTATTTCAATAAAAAATTCTTTGACTTGGCTAGGTGACTCCAATATTTGTGGGCCCATAGATGATCCCATGAAGTCCTTGGCTCGAGTCCAGTGATGAGTCAACCTACCATTTTTAATGGTTTCCTACAGGACTTGTTTGGTTATGGATCCCATTTTTTGCTATATCTTGGGGTCATCCATTATAATTTCTGTTGACAATAATACTGAGAGGGGGGGGTGAATCAGTATTATCTAATTCTTTTACCAAATCTTTCTTATTTATACTTTGACTTATTTTTGCATACCAATACCATAAATAATGAGCATGAACAAGAAAAAGCAGACAGTCACATCAAAGAACACCAGATATAAGGTGGAAACCCAATGTGGGTGAAAACCACCTGCTGCAATATGTCTCTATCTTCTTCAAATTAGAAACTCCTTTTACAATGGTCTTGTACTGGTGCAGTCCTTTACCAGTACGCAGGCTGCAACCTGCAGAGAGCTACAACTCTCTCTCGTTTTCCAATCTCTCCTGGAAGGGAGCTACTACCCCCTACTTCTTTTCAAGGACCACTTTTCATAAATTTTCAAACTGGATCCATATACATCAAGTACATGTAGATTATACAGACAAATGTAGTAACTAGATCAACAATAACAGAACAGAAACCAGAACATCTTATCAACAGGAAAAATTCAACCAACAGAAGACCTTAAATCAGATACGCAGCTTTCCTTTTACTGGCCTGCGTTGCTACGCACTTTACCCTCTGTCTCACTGCGTATACTCGCAGAGCCTCTTCTGCTGAACCGCGTGCCCACGCACTTCTCCTTTCACTGATCTGCATACAGTACGCACCCAATTGCACTATCGCGCCGCGTACTTTCACAGAAGGTACGCACCCAATAGAATAAGCGCGCTGCGTGCTGCTGCAGAAAGCACGCACCTGAACCACAGTCGCCCTGCGTACCCACGCACTGAACCTTTGCCGCCCCTGCGCACCCACACACTGAACCTTTGGCGCTCCTGCGTATCCACGCAGTAAACCTTCGGCGCCTCTGCGTACCCACGCACTGAGCCTTCGGCGCCTCTGCGTACCTCGACCAAGGGCTGAAATAAAATCAGATGCTCAGATCTGAACTCGCGCTCAAGTGATCACCCTTCGCAGATTCGCTTCTAACTTTCTCCTTTATAAATCAATCTTTTAAGACCAAGAACCCAAATAAATCAGATCTTAAGATATTCAATCACTTAAAAGATGCTTAGGCCAAATGATCTCCTTTGCTTTATATAGGCAAGCTCTTCCTCAAATCAAGGATCATGGGGCTCAATAATAATAATAAAATAAACAATACCACGGGACGAAACCATGATAACCCAATACTGTTGGCTAAATACCATGAGAAGCCCCACATTTGGGCGCTTAACTGCCTTGGAATGAGTGCAATGGGGTACGCACCCCATGAATGGGTGACCCGCGTATTTGGACGCGGTCCCTGCACGGCATACCTGCGGGTACGCCCCTCCTGAACTGTTCTCCTGCGTACTTCTTTATTTTCATCAAAATGAGAGC
>APFE031325438.1:102793-138129 GCA_000404065.3 Pinus taeda | reverse complement strand
TCCACCAACAGATCCTCCATCTTGAGTTTTCACAACTCAAAACTCTGACCATTGAACTTCTCAATCTCTATATTTCCACTGCTCGCCATCTTCTTTCACCACCAGAATCGCTCTCGCAGATCTCCCACTGAACATGGTCTACCACAGGCCCGAGCGAAACCCCTCAGCAACAAAGGCGTCCCCTTGAAGCCAAAACAGCTCTGATACCAAATGTAGGCTTTAACCCTGTACAGAAATTACCTGCATACAAATTCTAAATCACAGCAAAGAAAAAAAATGTGAGAGCATAACACATAAAACACATATACATAGAGATTTCCCACTGGATCTCAAAACCGAGACTACAATCTTGATTTTTCATTCTGTTCCTTTCAATGTTACAATACATATTTATACATGCTGAAGCATCCAATACCATGGACCAAAAAACCATCGATTCAATACCATGGACCGAAAACCATCGCGTCCAAAAAACATGTGCAAAAATCATGCACAAAACCATAGGTGGGTCCGCCCAACCTAACATAGGGTCCGAAACCAAAATTTTCTAGGGTGCTGCCCCGGACCCCATAAAGTGGGGTTACGGGTACCCCTCAAACCCCCTGTTAACTATGTGGAAAGAATATAACACAACCCAACAATCATCAGCAAAGGCATAAAGTAGATCACCAGGTAAATCAGGTTCAATCTAATTCAAGGATGAACAGAAGTTACAACCAACGTCAGGTAAATCATACTCAATTTGCTTTAAGAATGAATTTCAATGGAAACTACAATCACCAAGTCAATAGATTCGATAATCGCAGGAACTTCTTTAATGGCCAATATTTTTGATGTCATAACTTTGGACAAAAAGTGGCTCAATGTGTTTCCTATAAGACCATCATGACTAGAGAAGCACGAAATTAGAGGAATGTGACAGGGATCATGAAAAGGACCTACAATAACTTTTCGCTTCTTGAAAATAAAATAGAATGCTCTATCTATAACAACTTCAGTGATGAAGATTCTGAATGTAGGAGTACATTTCGGGAAACATCTCAGAAGGAGCAAACTTCATTGAGTCCCAAAATATGGAGGAAGAAAGAACCACAAATAGAAAGATGTGGTTTAGCCTTGTATGCAGAAGGACAAGAAAATCAGTGGTACATCGACAATGGATGCTCTAAACACATGAAATTGGTATACCCTGGACGTCATCCCAAGGAATTGGTATACTGAAATAGAGCTCTGACATGGCACAGGCGAATGGGATATCTTGCGTGAAGGGATTCTGTCAACTTTCCTCTTTGAGGATCAATGGATGGATACTGTGGACAACACGTTGCAGGTGGTAAAGGCCACTATTTTCAAAATACCATCGGATCTAGAACAAATCATGCAGCCAAAATGGTTGCGACAGTTGAGCCAAGCCCTGGAATGTTACAATGTGTAGGTAGAAGATAATGGGGATGACCCTAGAAAAATCAATATTCCAGAAACAGAGGGGAGACATGAGGTGTGCGGAATAGCAATCGAGGATCTAGACATCACCAGGCCACTGAAAACGAAACAAGTAAACATCGAAATAGAGGAAGAGCCAAAGTATGCAACACGGGGGGACTATTGGGACGATGCCACGGTGGAAAAGGTGGTCAAGTTGGTTCGAGAATATCAAGATTTATTCCCCACAAAAAACAACGGAGTTAAAAGGGATCCTCGGTGACCTCAGAATGATGAAGATAACCCTAAGGCCAGATGCAAAGCTAGTTAAGCAACGACCTTAACGATTGAATCTGAAATACAAAGGAAAGGTCCATGAAGAGTTGGATAAAATGCTTATAGCAGGAATAATTGAATCTATAGAAGAGTCCGACTGGGTAAGTCCTATGGTTGTGCAGGAGAAGAAACAAAAGGGGGACATTCACATCTACGTCAAGCTCAGAAAGCTCAATGATGCATGTGTCAACGATCCATTTCTGATGCCATTTACAGATGAGTTACTGGAAAATGTGGGAGGACAGGAAGCCTACTCCTTCATGGACAGTTTCTCGGGTTACCACCAGATCAAGATCACACTAGAGGACAAGAGTAAGACAACTTTCGCCACCAAATGGGGATGTTTTCAGTATATGGTGATGCCCTTTGAACTAAAGAACGTGCCGACGATATTCTCTCGCATTGTGGTAGTTGCATTCAAGGAATTTATACACAAGTTCTTAGAGGTATATCTTAATGATTGGACCATATTTGGGCTATTTAAGAAACATACTGAGAGATTATCATTAATGCTGGATACTTGCCAACGGCACCAGATTACGCTAATTCTGAAGAAGTATACTTTCCTCATCCCCTTCGGGAACCTGCTCAGGCATGTGGTTTGTAAGCAAGGTCTGATGGTGGATTCGTTGAAGATCACTGTCATACTTAATTTTCAAGCGCCACGAAGTGTCAAAAAACTACACGCCACACTGGGACACACTCGTTACCATCGAAAGTTCATAAACCGCTACATGGAGATCACGACACCAATGGAACAGTTGCTGAAGAAGGATGCTACTTATTGTTGGAATGAAGAATGCAACAAAAGTCTGGAAACACTTAAGGAAAAGATGGCATCAACCCCTATATTTCTCTTTCCGAAATGGGACATCGAATTTCATGTGCGCGTTGATGGGTCGTGTATCGCATTAGGCACGATAATCACTAAAGAAGGAGTGGAGGGAATTGATCGCCAAATCGCGTTCGCCAGTCGACGATTTTCAAAAGATGAGAATAACTACTCCACTACTGAGCGCGAAGGATTGGCGATGGATACGCGCTCTAGATATATAGCCACTATCTGCTCGGAGGACACTTTAAGATGTATACTGACCACTCAGTGCTAAAATACCTAGTGAATAAGCCTATGTTGTGGGGCACATTTGTAGGTGGCTGCTATTATATCAGGGATATGACTTCAGAGTCATCGTAAAGTAAGGACGTTTGAACACAAGCCTCAACCACCTATCTCGAATTGAGAATGGCGAAGAGCCCACAAACATGGAGGAAGGACTACCAGATGCACAATTGTATGCAGTGCACGTCACGGATGGCCATTTTGAGGACATAATCCACTTCTTAACCACAAGAACCTCACTATAGGAATATTCCATTCAGTAGAAGAAAGAATTGGTGATACACGCAGCAGAATTTACTGTTATTGCAGGACACCTCAACAAGATGGGAAACAACGAAATATTACGCAGATATGTACTTGAACTTGAGCGAGGATAGATCCTTGATGAACCACATGGAGGGGTTGCTAGAGGACATTATGTAGGTCATGCCACAACACAGCAGATTCTTCGTGTAGGACTATGGTGGCCAAATCTACATCAAGACTCGAAACCATACTGTCAGGCATGCGACGTATGTCAACGGATTGGGAAACCATCACGAAGGGATGAAATGCCGCTCAATCCACCGATGACGATGCAACCATTCAAGAAGTGGGCAATGGACTTCATGGGACCTATTACACCTCAAGGGAAGATGGGTGCATGCTATATCATCACTGTGACAGAATATTTGACCCAGAGGGGTAGAATCACAGCCAGTTAAGGACTACACAACTGCTACAGTGGTGAAATTTTTGTTCGAGAACATGTTGACACGGTTTGGACATCCCAAAATTCTAATGAGCAATCAGGGAATGCACTTTTTGAATGAAACAATTAGCACACTCACTGAGGAATTCTAGATATATCATCAATAGAGTATGCCATACCATCCACAAGTGAATGGGACCGTCGAAGCATTCAACAAAATTTTGGAGACTACGTTGACTAATGTTTGTAACGCGTAGCGAAATGATTGGGATTTGCGCATCCTTGTTGTGCTATGGGCTTACCGAACCACGTACAAGAAGTTGACGGGCTAGACACCTTTCCAGTTAGTCTATGGTAAGGAAGTTGTTATGCCCATGGAATATATTGTACCCAGTTTGCAAATCGCGGCAATGACAAGCATCGCTGACCGGGGGCTTTGGAGGAATGGCTCACACAATTGGAGGAACTTGAGGAGGAACTATTTTTGGTTGGATTCCATCAGCAAGTACAAAAACAACGAGAGAAAGCATGGCATGATCACCATATCAAGGTGCGCACTTTCAAGGAGAATGATCTAGTATTTCTATATGACAGTAAGTTCGAGAAATTCCCTGGCAAGCTTTGAATGAATTGGTTGGGTCCCTATGTCATCAAAGAAGTTAAATATGGAGGCACAGTCCAGCTTGCTAAGCTCAATGCAGACCCCTTCCCAGGAAGAGTAAATGGCAATCGCCTGAAGCTCTAAACGGGTGGGCCGACCGCTTGACTAACCGACCGAAGGACAGTCTCACCACTCCAACTAGTTTAAAGAGAGCGCGAGATGATAAAGTAGTTTGGGGGGAAGCTGCGCGACCACCGGGGTGCTCATGAATATGGTCTGTCACAAGGGTTGTAGTTGCACATAAGGGGATGTACTGCTGCATTTACAGGCAGAGAGGTGACCATTGCTGTCACTATTCATGATAAGATGTCTGAGTTATGGCAAAAGGGAGTGGGTGGCGGGCAATTAAGAGACATGGTATGAACCAGATCTAGAACGATCTGCCGCAGGCATAACATGAGGACACCGAAAAAGGCAGAAGCCAATGAATTTGAATTTTGAAACACTTATAAATCACAAGGGGGCCTCCATCAAACAAGTTGTGCTTCTGAGAACCTTAAGCTATTGTGCT
Organism: Pinus taeda; assembly: GCA_000404065.3. Classification (NCBI taxonomy): domain Eukaryota; kingdom Viridiplantae; phylum Streptophyta; class Pinopsida; order Pinales; family Pinaceae; genus Pinus; species Pinus taeda. Next base: position 133,388 of record APFE031325438.1, on the reverse strand, counting down.
TTCCTTCCGCTAAGGAAATTTTCATTATCTACGCTCAAGGAGTAAGGCCGAGAGTTGTGATATGGCCAAAGATTCTGGGCTTTCTAAAGAATACGGTGTGGACAGCTACAGGCACCATGCAAAGTTCAGCACCAACGGGAGGAGATGTGTTAGAAATTTATAGACACAAAGCAGAACTAGTCCGGATGTCATCACCTTACCCATAGGCTGGTCGGTGAACCATAAAGGATAAAGGAAAAGCTGTAAATACAGAGCCAAATGGTGGAATTGTAGTTAACAAGTCATCTATGGTGTATCTTGAAGATTGGGATCCCACAGACAGTAGCAATGGTCTTGTAAAATTGCAACAAAAGCTACAGTAGACAGTGCGAAGAGAAGATACGAACTTAGAACTTGACTGCGTTGGTACGAGGAGGTCCCGTATGTGGCACCCCAACTAGAGCTAAAATCCTATGAGGGGGTGTTCTATGTTAACCAAGCAAAGCAGACTAAGCATTATCGGTTTTGAGAATTGGTAGAAACAACGAAGAAAGAGCTGGAAGAAGCATTGCAGGAGACGAAGGAGGAATAGAATGAAGGACATCACTCATAGGGAGGTGAACCGCGAGGCCTAGGCAGAGTGTCTCGCCACAGCAATGAGTGACTTGGGACAAGTCACAATGATTATGTTGGTGGCTTGTTGGGTAACATAGGTCACGTGTAATAGTTTTGGGGCTTAGAGCCTATAAATTAGGATGAAAATATTGTAAAAACTCCGAAATATGCAGAGCACGAAATGTAATAGATCGAGTCAAAGGGTTGTCTGCCCAAGAAATAATATAGAATAATAGGAAGTAAGTTGGCTTGCCCATGGTCTGTGGACCATGGGAATGTATAAATAGAGAGAGGTTCTATGGGTAAAAAGTAGCTTTTGGATAGGTACGTTGGATCTGAAATGTAATGGGTTTTTAAGAAGAAAAGTCTTGAAGCATCTGTAAGTCCAAGTCAAGGGTGTTGGTAGGTAGATAGAGGCTCTACAGCTGTGTACATAGAGGCCTATTAGAGTCTACAGCTATGTGCACAGACCCCTGTAGCTGAGTGCGCAGGGCGGATCTAGATGTATTGGTGAAGGAATTGAATAAAGATATGTTGATTATGAAATTTTGTGTTAAATATGAATTATTAAGGATCTGGCTAATTTATGGCTGATATAACTATTTGATCGATGCACGTATGCTTATGTTATGAGTTTATGAAAATCTATATCTTCTGGGTGCATGAACTGGTTATTTCTATTAAATTTTGCGTAAAGACCATAAAAAGTAGATCTAATCTATAATAGCGCATTAATAAGTATTAAGGATTTTCCTGGGTCCCAATATACGTGGGGCAGAGTGGCACAAAGATGCAAAATGGTGTTCGAACCTTCTAGACCACATCAAGATATCCCAAGGGTGTGAAAACCTGGTTCCAGCACCCTCCCTTGCTACCTCGAGTGAGACCTCAGTCTGCGCTTTGCGGGTTGTTGCCGAAAGGGCCAGTAGCTATGGGATTTATTTGGCTAAATAACTCTTCCGAACCTGGGTTAGGGCCATATAAGCCAACACTTGTATTATAGGAAAGTTATTTTATATACAGTTGAAAATAAATATCAACTCACTAAAGATGGAATAGAATATATTGTAAGAGCTCATAAACTCAAAGATAACTATTCTCCCATAATTTAAGGGCAGATGAAAAGAATTGTGAATTCAAGTATGCAATTTTTACTAATGGTTGTAAAGGCAAAGGATCCTAAAAAATCCAATGCATTTGAAGGCCATGATTCTAAACAGAAAGCTGATTTAGTTAAATTTGTTTCATAGTATGATGTTCTATTTCAAGAACCAAAAGATCTGCCACCCAAGCGAGAGATAGTACATGATATTTATTTGTAGCAAGATGTTCCATTCCCTAGCATTGGAATGTACAGTTATCAGCGTGAGATAATGCAGAGATAAAGAAGCATGTATAGGAGTTGCTCAATAAAGGATTTATACGACCAAGCACATCACCATGTGGAACTCGAATCGTGCTAGTGGGAAAGAAAGATGGTTCGTGGAGAATAGAGCACTAAATAAAATAATGATCAAGAATCGTTATCATCTCCCTCGTATTAATGATTTATTATATCAATTGAAAGAAGCAGTTTACTTTTGTAAGTTAGACTTGTGAAGTGGTTATCATCAGGTCAGAGTTGCAGAATAGGATGTATGGAAGACCGCTTTCAAGAAAAAGCAACAACTTTATGAATGGTTGGTTATGCCTTTTGGCTTAACTAATGCTCCTGCTACATTTATGAGAGTTATGAATGATGTACTCAAACCACGTATTGATGATTTTGTAATTTTTTATTTAGATGACATTCTTGTTTTTAGTAAGACATGGGAAGACCATGTAAAGCATGTAAAGCAGACTTTAGATGTTTTAAAAAGAGAAAATCTCTACGTAAAACTGTCAAAATGTGAATTTGGTATAACATCTTTAAATTATTTGGGTTATATTGTAGGGGGTGGTGAATTGAAGATAGATCCCTCTAAGGTTGAAGTCATTGTGAACTGGCCTAAACCCAAATCTGCTACAGAGGTTAGGAGTTTCCTAGGGGCATCACAATACTGGAGAAAGTTTATTGCTAACTTCTCTTTGATTGCAGCTCCATTACATGCTTTAACAGGATTGAAACAGGTGTTTAAGTGGGGAGGCAAACAACAAAAAGCCTTCGACACCTTAAAAGAGAAATCAGTACAACACTAGTACTAGCACTGCCAGATTTTCAACATCCATTTGAGATTGAGACAAATGTTGAAAATAATACTGAGAGGGGGGGTGAATCAAATTTATCTAGTTCTTTTACCAAATCTTCTTTATTTACACTTTGAATTATTTTTGCATATCAGTATCATAAAATAATGAGTGTGAACAAGAAAAACAAACAGTCACATCAAAGAACACCAGATATAAGGTGGAAACCCAATGTGGGTGAAAACCACCTGCTGCAATATGTCTCTATCTTTTTTTAAATTAGAAACTCCTTTTACAATCGTCTTGTACTGGTGCAGTCCTTTACCAGTACGCAGGCTGCAACCTGCAGAGAGCTACAACTCTCTCTCGTTTTCCAATCTCTCATGGAAGGGAGCTACAACCCCCTACTTCTTTTCAAGGACCACTTTTCATAAATTTTCAAACTCGATCCATATACATCAAATGATCATCAAGTACATGTAATTTATACAGTCAGCTGTAATAACCAGATCAACAATAACAGAACAGAACCCAGAACACCTTATCAATAGAAAAATTCAACCAACAGAAGTTCTTACCACAGATACGCAGGTTTTCTTTTTACTGGCCTGCGTCGCTACGCACTTCACCCTCTGCCTCTCTGCGTATACCCGCAGAGATCCTTCTGCTGTACTGTGGGTCCACGCAATGCTCCTTTCACTGATCTGCGTACAGTACGCACCCAAATGTACTATCGCGCCACGTACTGCAAGGCAGGCTCGCACCCAGAAGATCTAATGCGCCGCGTACTGTCACCGCAAGTACGCACCCAAAAACACTGTCACGCTGCGTACTTAGACAGCAAGCACACACCTGAAGAACTGACGCGCTACGTACCCACGCACTTCACCTTCGCCTCTTCTGCGTACCCACGCACTGACCCTTTGTTGCCTCTGCGTACCCACGTACTACCACTGTTGATCACCTGCGCACCTCTGATTAGGGCCAAAATACAGTCAGATACTCAGATCTGATCTTGTGCTCGAGAAATCACCCTTCACAGATTCGCTTTCAACTTCTCTTCTATAGATCAAGCTTTTTAAACTGAGAACCCAATAGATCTGATCTTAAGATATTCAATACACAAAAGATGCTCAAGCCAACTGATCACCTTAGCTTTATATAGGCATGCTCTTCCTCAAATCAAGGATCATGGGGCTCAATAATAATAATAAAATAAACAATACCACTGGCCAAAACCATGATAACACAATACCGTCGGCTAAATACCATGAGAAACCCCATGTGTGGGCACTTTACTACCTTGAAGTGTGTGCACTGGGGTACGCACCCCATGAATGGGTAGCCAGCATATTTGGACGCGGTCCCTGCACGGTATACCTGCGGGTACGCACCTCTTGAACTGTTCTCCTGCGTACTTCTTTATTTTCATCAAAAATGAGAGCCGTGCCATGGGTGTTGCCATCAAGTACAACATCTGAAACATATAATCATACCAGAACCATAATGCCAACAATTTCTTGTAGTACCTCTTTCTAGTCAATTCCGAGAGACTAAGGTTGGTCGAATGCAAGTTTTATCACCTGTGTTGATTTCTGCTTTGTTGACAACTTGATAGGAGTTTCTAGATCAATGATGGTGTAGAGCTTGGCATCTCATTATTCTTCTTGTTCACCATCATTCAATGGAAGGGTGATATTTTTCTGAGGTTCCAAGGCTACATATAGAATTAGAAACATTATGTTTTTCTATTAGCTAAGCTCCTCAAAATTTCGAGAGTCAACGACTAGTATGCAAGATATTTATGTTGGATGTCTTCAAAATTGACATACTAGACTTGAGCCATGTTTAATCCCAACTAAATGTGGGATTTGATAGGTAGAGCCTGATAAATCTATTGGGAAACTATCCACCTATGAGTCACACTCTCAATTTTACTAGCCAACTATCGAACATTTCCTCTATATCAATGACTTTGTGTTACTAGGCCAATTACTAGCAAAACATTTACAATTTTTAGTAATTCGTATAAATTTCTTTGTGAAAGTAGTTTCCCTAACTAGAGTAACCTACAACATAGCAAGCCATATTAGTAATGAGGGCAAGCATATTTCCTTTCTAAAGTTTTGGCATTCGTTGCATCTTGTTTTAATAATGTCAGTGACTTGGTAAGCCTAGTTATACTACTTAGTCCTCACAATCTATCTGAATGATTCCAACATGTTCAATTTCATGTTTGCTGCCCAACCTATTGGAGTGAGGAACAAGGAGACAAATATATAAACCCATTTTATTTATGAGTCTATAACTTGGCTAATAATCAACCCTTTAGAATTCTTAATGGTTGTTCCTCTAGTGAACTCTTGGCGCCAAGCATTAGAATCGACTATTATAGGGATTTTATCACCATTGTGTGCTAGAACTATGATTTTATGAATTATATTCGTTGTAATTATGAGGGGGATTTCTAGCGAAAGGACTCCATCATATAATTAACTGATGATGATTTTTTTAGCCTCCTTATGCCTTGAAAATTTTCAATTAATGGAGCACCCAAGTAGTCATGAATCCATATAGTTTATAAGTTCTTTGTTTCATCCCACCATTTCTTGTCAATAAGGGCCATTACTAATCCAAACTTCTATTTTTTTAGTTGTGGCTTTGTCAAATCTAATCGTTGTGTGTAGTTTGACAATTGTTTCTTCGACCTATGTTTGTGCTCTATAGGGTGGCATCTTGAAGTCTTCTTCAAATTATTTCCCTTTCAAATAGTCAAGACGGTCAAAGTTGGAGATTCTAGGGGTAGACAAAATAAACATTTTAGGAATTTATGTAAGCTCAGTGCTCGGCTACTCAGTTCACAAATGTGTGGAAATAGTAGTCCTTGATTTAAATAAATATTTTGGAGATTGTGTGACATTAATTTGATCAAATGGGTCCAAATTTGTTTTTTCCATTGACTTAATTGTTGAGAAACCATGTTTCTTTCATATTAGAGTAGATTTTTCTTACATGATAATTACTTGTGAATGTTTTTTGGCTTCTTATTAAATTTATATTTTTCTTTCATCAAGAAATTACCAAAATGAAAAAAACATGAACATCACAAGAGATAGGGAAAACAAGAAATTAGGCTCCAAGCTAAGGACAAACCCCAAAAGGGGGTGTTAGACAGTAATTTTTCACTAACTTTGCATTCCCTAATCTCGAATATTGCCAGTCCCTGTTACTGATATCTATGCTGTGTCATGTCACCAACTATGTGTCATTACCTTCCTTTCAATCTCAAGAAGAGTGTCTCATTTCATTATCCTTGAATAAGACTCTTTTTACGTAAGTTTTTGGGTCGGCGCGAGTTAGAAGTTATCCTCCTCATGAAGATTGACAATCTAACACTAGCCCTAGCGAAGTCTTTGCTCTATCCCTATGTTGCACCCAGGATGAGCCAAATTTGGCAAGTTTTTCAACAACATGTCGAAACTTCTAGATGAAGTTGCTTCATGGGCGGTCCTAGGGCTAGTTGTTGGGTCAGTTGAGCTCGCCTTTCTTCTCTGGGATAGTTGTTCCACCTTTTGTGCAACCTCCCTAAGAGATAAGCTCTTCCTTCCTTCTCTTGTGGGACCTCTCCCTTCTATAAATATCTTCTCCATGAATAACATCAGCTAGTTTAATGTAATGGAATGATAACTAGATGTAATTTGATAATTTCAAGTTTCTAGGAGAGGAGTAGAGGTAGAGAGTGTATTGGAGTGTGGAAGTAGCCTCATTTGTATTTTGATTTGAGAGATGCTTGAGTAGAGTTGGATTGAGAGCTTTCTAGTATCAACCCTTTTGGACAGAAGAGAGAGTCATATGTTCCCTTGGGATATGGTTCATAAGTAAATGCTTACGGAGACATACCGACAGGACCCTTCAAGGAGGCTTACAACATCAAGGCCTTGTTGTAAGTTTAATTTGATTTATATTAATACAAATCAATAGCTTGCTTCCTATATTTTGCGTCAAATTATATGTCGATAGCTTGAGGTTCCTTGAATCTTCAAGTAGATTGTTTGATTGTTTTCTATTTGCATTTGTGGTGTTTCTCTACATGTTGTTTTCAGGTATGAATGACTAGAAGAACAAAGAGCTGGAGCAACACGACGATGACTTCATCGAATGTCGAATTGAATGTAGGTCTTCATAACACCAACTTTCTAAGGAAGTTTTCTTTGATATTGTCTATGCAGTGACTAGACCCACTCTAGGTCTAGAGGGGTTGCCTCTGTCTGCAGACTGAACTTACTTGTGTCACAAGTTGGCGACCATACTGGGGACTTGTCTTTTGTCTTTTGTATTGATTGGCTTTATTGGTTTATTGTCTTCCTTACTATTTGGGTAGCATACTTCATTTTGGAAGCTGTTAGAGTACTTCTATAGCCTTCCCAACCTTCTAAGTGATATATCTGGCCCTACTCAAGTCAAACTTTCATTTTTTGCTTTTGATTCTAGGTCGTCGTTGTTTATTTCCTCATAGTCGCGAAGTAGTCGCGTCTGCGTTGACTTCTGAGTTGCACATTTTACTGTATGGCGTGGATAAATTGTCTAATAGTCACGCCGAGGCCTGAAATCGGCTTGGCGTAGCTAACTGATGTACTTTCATGATGACATCACAAAGTGCTTAGTTAGGGAGATGCGATGATTTTCTATCGGCGCATGGTTCTAGTGTTTTACTTGTGACGATTCCTGTGAGTTTCAAACTTTGAGGTTTGTTTGGTTGATCGGCCAGTGTGTTTTGTCCTCAGAGCTTGTTTTGCTTCTCTTTGTTGTGTCAAAAGTGTTGGTTGTTAATATTTTTGATTTTGGCTTTCAAGTCTTTTCAAATCCTCTCTCTTGAACTGTGTGACCTAAATACCCTAGGGTTTCTCCACTGCTTGGTTTGCTTGGGTCACTCCTTCATTGAGGTGTTTAGACTCTTCTTGGTAAAATCTCTATTGTAGTTTGAGGCTTCTTCTATTTTGTTTTTTTTCATCCTCTTGATTGGTGTATGTATTTGGTCACCAAACTTCCTTGTCATGTTCATTCGGTCTCCTTCTTTCGCTTGGCATAAATCTTTTTGCTTCCCAGTCAATGAGATAGTTTTCCATTTTTGTGATAAAGGATTATTTCTTTAGCTTTGAGTCTTTGATTCATTTGTGCATGTAGTTTCTTATCATTTATTCAAGAAAATTAAAAAGTGCATTCATCTTGTATTAAGGTTTGAAAAATGATTTTTTGCATTAGTAGATTCTTGCAATTAAGACATTGAAAAGCAAAAAGTGTGTTTCTCATTCTTTCTTGGATTGCTTGCAAGTTTGAGTAGATGGTAGAAGTGTTCTTTTTTATTTGATTGGTTTTCTTGTTTGCCATTCAGTTGTTATGCATTGAACCTCTCACTCTTCCTTAGTTAGTTATTCATCCAACGAGAAAGGTCTTTTTGCTCGTCTAGTTACATTCTAGGAGTGTTAAAGATACATTCGATAGGGCCATGAAATCAAGACTTAATTCAAGATTAACTATTTAAATTTATTGAATGAACTTAAAAATGCATTGGAACCTAATGCTCACATATCTAGAGGTCTAGGATAGAGACGTGTTCCAGCATCGTTAAACCTAGTTCCTATTGTTCTCAATAAGGTTAGGTGATTCCTCCTTTTGTGATACAATAGATGCTAGTACAGATTTGTGCTCCCCGTATCGTCGCGTATATACTGGGAGACCCAAATAGGTTATCATCCTATTATCCATAGGAAGCCGAGTCTACCACCTTATGAGTTGTAACGCACCAAACACAACATTCGGGAAGATTAACTATTGTATGAGAAGTCCTTGGTCATTTCTCTTTCATTTTATTATTAAGGTGTATATGCAATTTTATGATTTGTCTGGTAAACCTCTTGCCTAGAATTCCAGAGTAGTCACTTTCATTCCTTTTTGAATCTTTAAACCTAAAAGGATCATCTGATCACTTGTCTTTTCAGGTTCATCAAACTTCGAAGGTGACTAGAGTCATCTTTAGCCCTTTTTCTCGACTCTTTAAACATGAATAGACAATGTTTCACTCTAGTGTCATAAAATTTATTTGTCTGCGATAACATTTTCCCTATTAATCTTGGCCACTTTGTTGTCACATCTTGGAATATTTTTTTTTGTAACCCTATTGATTATATATTTTCTCCTAGTCTTTTGAGCTAGGACATCCTGACGAACTCACCAAATCCATCATCCCTGCCAAGTGACAGAGAGGGTGAGGATTCTTTTGATTGGACTCCTCCCAACATTTGAGACTTTTTAGACACGAATCTCCCATCTACTCCTCCTGGTGCTTCGATTCCGATGGCCACTTCCAACATGGATGAGTCCAGCCCTATCAATAGTCAAGAAAGCCTTGGGTCGACTAGGGAACATCAGCTTCCCCCGAAAGGTTTTCCTTTCCACATTGCTCCAAATGTGTGATTGCCACTTTGTTATCATGCTTTGGCTAACATACTTGGTTATACTTCTCTTCATCAGAGCTCTATGTAGTCTCATACTACAATTCCATCTTTCGAACCTTTCATGTCTGCTTTTTCGTCCCTAGCTTCCATACCTCAGATGCAAGTTGCATCAATTACATCAGTTCCATCAATGCCCACCGTGTGTGAGGCATCCACTACTCCTTTTGTTAGTGCAGTTATCGCATCTTCAATAATTACTACTATTACTGGGAAATTGTCAGGACTTGCTGGAGGTGGTCCTTCACCTTTGGTTTCTAGAGTCAGTCAACCTACGGGTAGTGTACCAATCCCTTCGAATTCCATTCTTGCAAGATTGTCATATTAGCAATACCTATTTTCTCTCCAAAATCTGACCCATAATCCTTTGGGTTCACAACCATTAGTTGTTTCTCATAACGATTCGTATTACTATGATCACCGTGGAGCTCATATCTATTACACTAGGCCACTTCCTCCCGGGGTCCCAGTTCAAAATTACGTTCTTCTTTCGGTTGCCTAGAATCATACTAACTATCATGGCCCGCAAGGACAACCTTTACAAGGGCAATCATTGGGTTTAAAATGGTAATCATTTCAAGGGAAACCTTCATGCCTACAAGGACAACCCTTTCAGGGACAACCTTCAGCCTCCATAGGTGCCTCTTTTCTTTATTTAGAGAAACCTTCTAGTCAGCTAGGTTAGCCTCAATTCCAGCTAGGCCAACCTACTGGACATCAAGGTCAACCTTCTCGGTAGCAAGGTCAACCTCAGTTTCAGCAAGGCCAACCTATTGCCTAGAAAGGTCAACCGTCTGGTCAAGTGGGACAACCTCAGTTTTAGCAAGGTCAACCTATCACCCATCAGGGTCAAACTTCTAGACAAATAAGTCAACCTCAGTTCTAACAAGGCCAACTTTCTGGCTAGTTGGGTCAGCCCCAGTTCCAACAAGAACATTAGTCCAGTCAAATTTATCCACCTCTCTTTCAACCAGGCGTTCAGACGCTCACTGGTTCCCAAGCTCCACTCTGTTTCTAGACTCAGGCTAGACTCCAAGCTCAACCCAGTCCCCAAACTCAAGTTGGATTCCCAGCCCAACCTGTTTATCAAATACAACCTGGGCCCCAGGCACAGTTTGGACCTCAGCTGTAATATGGTTTCCAAGTACCTCAGCAACCCCAAGGGCAACCTCAAGGTGCTCCGTATCAGAATTATGAGCAACCTCAGGTTATTCCTTATAAGAATTTTTAGCAGCCATATGTTGCCCCTGTTAGTCAAGCTGGTAACCAATGGTTTGCTAGCAGTCAAAATCTAAGTCAACAACGAGGTTATGGCATTAATCCGCCCAACTATAACCCTTATGGACAAACTCCTTATGGACAACATCCATGGGGGCAACAAGGATCTAGTTGGAACCCTAATGCTGGCCCTTACCAGAGATCTATGATGTCCTTTAACCCTCAATTACCTTTTCTTATGACTTTGGAACTGCCCAATGTGTCCAGGCTGACAAATGACCCTATCCTTCATAGTCCATATTGGCCACCATTTCTAACTAAGATTCCTGGTGATTTTCCTAAATTCGACGGTAAATTTAGAGAGGATCCCCAAGCACATGTTATGACTTATCACCTTTGGTGCTCATCTAACTCATGCCTTGAGGATTATATCTACCTCCACCTTTTTCAAAGGACTCTTACTAGTTCCGCTATGAAATGGCATATTGAGCTCACTCATGGAACTTTCCAAGACTTCAATTCACTTGCGATGGCATTTCTTACCCATTTTCAGTTATTGATTCATTATGAAATGGGAACATGTCTCCTTACTTCTCTGAAACAGGACACAACTACTCACATCTCTGATCATATTCATGAATGGAGAAGGTGGCACCATTTGATTAAGTTCTAGATCCCTGATCAACTTCTGACTGACTGGTTTACTACCTCTTTTGTCTATCTGATAGCCTGAGATATTGCTATGGGGGCATGTTTTATTGAAGAGCAAGCTATCGTGCGTGCTTAGTATCTTGATTTGGTTTATTCCCAATTTGGCACGCTTTATGATGTCTTGCCTGATGCTCTACGACCTGGAACTTCTAAAGCCTCGTCGACGCCTTTTGTCGACGGTGTTATTGGTTTTGTTTCTCAATATTCTCGAAAGTATTCCACGACTCCTCCGAAGCAAAAACCTACTGATCCTAGCGAAAATGCTTCTCAGTCCACATATAATACTAGCAAAAATTTTGAAGTCAATTCTGTTCATTCCACTGTGACAGAGAAAACTTCAAAAGGTAAGAAGAAGCGAAAAGGCAAAAATACGGCCGATCCATCGAAGCAAGATCCTCCTAAGACTCCTACCGATGATGGTTCTAGATGCAAACCTAAGTATCCTTGTCTTATATGTGATGAGGATCACTACACTAAAGACTATCCTAGATGGTTTGAAGTTAGGCATTTGCTTAAGGGGACTTCAGGAACTCCTGTTGTACGTAAAGAGCCTTTTTCCTCCCAACAAACTCAAATGGTTGTCGATCAACTTTAGTCCTCCTCCAATTTTGGCTCCCAAGTTTTTATGGCTGGGACTATCCATATTCATGTGAATACTTGATTGAAATAATATCCTATTTCTGTCGGCAAGGAACCTGAAGTACCTTCTAACGTTCCTTCATCCAGTTCTGGCCCTCTTCATATTGAACGGCCTAACACCAAGTCTATCATTAAACTTCCTACTAAGGGAGTTCTCCGAAAATCTTCCTATAACCTCAATGCTCGTGCCACACAACACTGTAGTATTGTTGAAGACTTAGCCCAAGCTCCTTTGGCTATGTCCACCTTGGAAGTTCTCCAGAGTTATCGCCCCTAACGGAAGTCTCTACTATCCGCGATTGGTCGCAATGATATGGCTGATTCAGAGTTAATTACATTCAATCTTGAAAACCATGTGCTATGATTGCCTCATCAAATCGCTTTTCTCATTCAAGTCATCATTAACTCGAAGAATATTCATTGTACTATTATTGATGAGGGCACCTTCACTTGCATCATGTCTATTTCTTATTGGAAGGCCATTGGTTCCCCATCTTTGAGTCAATCTCCTAATACCTTGGAATCCTTTGATGGAAGAGATTCTTGTCCATTTTGTATTCTCTCGTGCTTTCTGTTTGGTCAATTTAGTATGTCCTAAATTGCTATTTAAAATGTCAATCCTGGAGTTGTAAACTGATGAAGTGAAGTGCACTGTATGTGCAAGATAACCTTTTCCTTAGTCTTTTGTCGTTTATGAGTTTTTAGTTTGTTTTTGGGTTTATCTTCTGTGGATTCCCTAGTGTGAGATGATGAAATTGAAAATTAAGTGTGAATGGTAATGGTGATTTCTACAAGGATTTTCCAACCTTAAAAGTTCTCAAAAAGAAAGTTTCTAAACTGACTGTAATGAAATCAATTCTCAAAAAGAAGTAAATGCATCAAAACAATGAACTAGTGATAATGGCCCAGTATCCTTACTGCTGTGTGAAAAAGAAAATAAAATATGAACTTAAAGAAACTCAAAGACTGAAAGTAAAGCAACTAAATCACACTACTTCAACCCATACTCTGACCCTTCACCTTTCGACTCAGTCTGACTATAGGAAGTAATCATAAACAAACTGAGTATTATGATATCTAAATTACAGGAAATTAAATTTCATAAAAGGAAACTAAGATTTAACTACTCATTCATATTTCAACTCTCGAAAATGACATAAGTAATTCAATCCCTAACTTGCAGGAAAGCAAACTAGATCACACTACTTCAAGTAATATTCCGATTCCTTACTAATTGAGTAGCTTGGCTATAGAAAGGAAATCATAAACAAGTAAGTAATATGATGTCTAAATGGTAGAAAAGTAATCAAGCAAAACAAAACTTGAAAGAAGTGACAATGATGGAATTAAACTTAATAAATAAAAATCAGTAGAAAGGACAAGATGATCTCATGTCAGTAGCTATCAAAAACATGTAAATGTGCCCGGGCTGCCTACAAAAACCTGTAAAAGAAACACTGATCAGCTTAACAATTATGAAGAGAACATGAAATATGGACAATGATGAACATTATAATAGCATAAAATATATACAAGTAATGACTACAAAAAAAAACAGTAAACAAAAGAAAGTAAGAAACTATACAAAATTTGGTGTACAGGGGTCCTCTGTCACCTCAACTAGCCAACTACTTAATCACAAATTGGATTCAGGAACGTTATCTTCTCATATATTGAATTGCAGAAATAAAGTAAAGGAAAATACAACATCGTGGGATGAAACAACAGTCAAAATTACAACTTCCAGACTAACTGTTTAGCGTATATCAACGCGTTATTTATAAGTGCAAATGCTAATAACTAATTCCTTGATTTGTGCTGCCAAGAGACACGTAAATCTCCACGACCTGAGATTTAGCGTGATGGTCATTACAGGAGTTGAGTCCATGGAGTGGTGGCTACTTGATTCGGTTTGCAGGCTGGTCAACAGTTGTGCCAGTACCTCCAAGAATGAAGGATCGTGCCACGCAATCCTTCACGTGTGCCAAAACAGAGCTGTGCCATCGCAAAATTCCTCATTTGGCCCTTCCTTTGACCGTCGTTGACCATGACTGTTTATGAGCGATTTGGCTTATCTGAGAGGACACACTCCATGTACACGTCACCTGCATCTTACCCATGTGGCTAGTTTCTCCATTGGAAACCTGTAGCATAGCTTTTGACAAAATGGCTGCGGAAACTCAAGCTGGCTGCAGAAAGTGACAAGTTTCCGCAGTTGTTGAACAAAAAATCTAAACCAAACAGCAATCAGAAACATAGTTAGGAAACCATTTCATAAGCTCTTTTTAGCCTAATATGCAATGATTTGACAGCTAGGTGGATGAAGTAAATGGAAAAAACAAGGTTGAAACGGTATATAGGGAAGTGCAGGTTTGGGACTCAACACTTGCCTATCACCCTAGAAGGGAAGGCAATCGACATCGAAGTCGAAGTTGTTGACGCTAATCTGACTTACAACCTTTTGTTGGGGCAAAGCTGGACATACATTATGCATGTCGTGGCTTTGTCATTATTTCATGTACTTCATTTTCCTCATCAAGGGAAAATCGTCACGATTGATTAGTTATATTACTTCGCTTCCTCTTCCTCGGATGGAAATGTTCCGTTTGGGTTGGACTCTTTAAAGATCTTGCCCTTATGGGTGTTTTTTCACTCCCACCTCTTAATTTCGCCTTTGTTAATATGATTTCTATAAATCCTGATCCTTGGGTGATTCCCCCCATTGATCAGGTGGATTCATGGAGTGAGGTTATGCCATTGAGCCCTACAGAGCTCAACTATGTTGAAATTGTTTTGACTTTGGTTTCATCTTCCGATTATGCTCCTTTGAGTAGATCTCTTGACACATATGTGCAATCCCCTTGGCTTGGAGACATTGTTTCTCTAGATATGTTATAAGAGACATTTCCTTCTGATGAGGCAATTCTTGAGACTATGTCTTTTGAGGATCCTCCTTGGCTCGATCATCACCATCATTCCTCATTTCTCCCAAGCCATGGGGCCATGACTGCTTGTCTAGGAAAGTTTGCTTCCAGTGTTCCTTCTCATCCGCTTCAGACACCTATCCTAACTCATGAGGTTTTTTCTGAGGGGAATATGGGGAATATTACACAAACCATGCCCATTGACATCTCTGTTAAACTAGGGATTGTTGAAAATATTCACATTGGAGTTACTTGTTCTCCTGAGGAGATCCAGCTTTACACCAACCTTTTCTGCAAGTTCCATGATGTGTGCACCTAGTCATAGGAAGAAATGCCCAGTATTAATCCAATTATTGTGGTACACAAGATACCTAGTACCTTGGTGCAAAGCTAGTTCAACAACATTTATGCCCCATGCACTCGAGAAAAGCCGTAGCCATCAAAGGAGAAGTTGAAAAACTTCTCAAGGCAGGGTTTATTTATCCTATCCCACTAATAAACTGGGCATCTAACATTGTCCCTGTGACCAAAAAGCAGGGCACTATTAGGGTTTGTTTTGATTATCGAGACATCAATCGCACATGTCCAAAAAATAACTATCCTACTCCCTTTATTGACCAGCTTATCGACGATTGTGCTGGGAGTGAGATATTCTCTTCTATGGATGGCTTTTCTGGTTACAACCAGATCAATATTTCACTTGTTGATTAGCACAAAACCGCCTTCATCTGTATGTGGAGTACTTTTTCTTACAAAAAGCTCCCTTTTGGCCTGAAGAATGCCAATGCCACTTTCCAGCAAACAATGTCCTATGCTTTTCATGACATCTGACACATTGTTCAACCATATCTGGATGATCTTCTGGCTCATTTAGCTAAATGCATTGACCATCTGAACCACCTCTGCCATATTTTTCTTCACTGTAGACATTACCGTATTCATCTCAGTATACATAAGTGTGTCTTTTGCATCAAATCCGGCAAACTTCTTGGGTTTGTCGTTTTTAAAGAGGGTATTCATCTCGATCCCCTTAAGGTCGAAGCTATTTTGAATCTCCTGCCACCTGCTTCTTTGCATCAGTTGCAGAGTTTGCAGGGAAAGGCCAATTTCCTACGTCGTTTTATCCCTAACTATGTCGATATTTCTAAAGGTTACATGCATCTCCTTAAGCGTGACACTCCATTTATTTGGGATGACATTACCCAAAGGTCATTCAAGCAACTCAAGGCACTTCTTGTTTCTACTCCTTTGTTGCATCCACCCGACTATCATCGTGATTATTCGATTTATCTAGCTGCCGCTAATAGTACTATTGGTATGGTTTTGGTTCAAGACGATGACGATGGTTCCAAGCACGTTATCTATTATCTTAGGCACAACCTTCTTGGCATCCAGACTCGGTATACTTATGTTGAGAAGCTCACCTTGGTAGCTGCTCAAGTTGTCCAATGCTTTTGTCATTATATTTTTTTGCATATTACGACCGTGATTTTAGATTGCAACCCGATGACATACATTCTACCACGTCAATTGTTGGGGGGTAAATACTCAAAATGGATTGTTATCCTTCAGAAGTTTGATTTGGAGTTTACCACTGCCAAGTCTAAGAAGTCATTGGTCTTCTCTAAGTTGATTAGGTCATTACCATATGCTTCCACTCCCTCTTAGATAGAGGACCACATTCCGACGACACACTCTTCTTGATCAGTACCCTCGATCCCTAGTACGGTGACATTATTGTTTACCTCTAGATGTCTTCATTCTATCCTAATTTGTCTAAGGATTCTCAACGATGCATTCACCACAATTCTTAGCCCTATCATATTGTTGGAGACACTTTATACTGTCTCGGCATTGATTCAATTCTCCGTCATTGTTTGGCATTCGAGGAAGTTGAAAGAGTCTTGAATGAATGCCACTCTCGTGCCTGTGGCGGTCATATGTCTAGTTATGCTACTGCCCAAAAAATTCTTCGTGCTGGTTACTTTTGGTCCTCCATTTTCAAGGATTGCATTATAGCTTTCTGTTCCTGTCATGTGTGTCAAATTTACCAGTGAAAGATGAGTGCACCACCTTCCCTTTTGCATCATGTCATTACCATAGGCCCTTTTGCTAAATGGGGCATTGATTTTATGACCATTAACCCTCGCTAGGTCGAGGGGCATGGATATATCATCGCTACCATCGATTATTTTACGAAATGGGCTGAAGCAATGCCTACATTGTCTAACGATGGTAAGACAATTGCATAATTCCTATTCAATCATGTGATTACCTGGTTTGAAGTCCCTCAGGCTATAGTCACTAATCATGGTTCCCATTTCCATGGTTATATGATGACTGAGTTGACAACCCAATTAGTCTTGCATCATGATAGTTCGATTCCTTATTACCCTCAGGCTAATAGCCAAGTCGAAGCAGTAAACAAAGTGTTGGTTACCATGCTTCAGCGTACCATTGGAATGCACAAGTCGAGCTGGCATTTAATGTTATTTTATGCCCTATGGGCCTGCCGTACCTCGGTTAGCGATGCGACTGGATTCACACTATTTCAACTTGTTTATGGTCTGGAAGCTACCCTCCTTATTGAATGTAAAATCCCTTCTCTCAAATTAGTTGTCGAATTTATCCAGAATAGTACTGCGGTGGAAGAATGCCTTCTTTATCTAGAACGACTTGACGAGACTCATTGACTTGCTTCTTTAGTCACTGAAGCAAAAAAAAAGAGAGTCAAAACTCACTTTGATCAAAAAGTCAACCCACGTTCCTTCATGTAGGGAGTTTTAGTCTTGTTGTATGATCAAGCTAATGACAAGTTGGGGGCAGGCAAATTCAAAACCATGTGGCATGGGCCCTATATCGTCAAACATCTGTTGAAAAAAGGGGCTTATGAGCTAATTGATTATGAAGGCAACCCTTTAGATAAGCCCCAGAATGGGCTTTATCTTAAGAAATACTATGCATGAGTCTTTCGTGCCTTGCTATGTACATAAGTGTGTTTTTCATTTTTTACGTGTTTGGCTTGGTGTGTAAGCGTTTGCCACTTATTGTGTCCTTTTTCCTTCCTATGTAGATGTCTATCGCACCTTATGTCGGTTTCGTTGACGGTGCATGTCGCAGTACCCAGACTCTTTCCTCTGCGGCATGGGTTATCTACGATCCTCACAGTGAGTTGGTGGATCTTCAAGGTGTTTGTCTAGGGTCTACCAGAAACAATGTTGCTGAATATAGTGTCGTCATCGAATTACTGGATTAGGTTGTTGTCCTCAATATTCACACATTGATTATGAATCTAGACTCCCAGCTTGTTGTTCTTCAACTCAATGGACGTTATTCCATCATAAATCCTCAAATTTTAAGGTTGTATTTACATGTTCGTTTACTGGAAAGGAATTTTGATTATATTACATATCGACACATTCCTAGAAGACTAAATACATTAACTGATGCATTGGAAAATCATGTATTAGATAGACATTTGTGACATTTATGAAAGTAAACCATTAAAGACATAATAAGTCATATAGCCAAAAAAAAAAAAAAGTATATATATATATATGTCAGTGTTGCACATCACGGTGCTCAAAATATATGTGTTCAATTACATCACAAAACAACACGTCTTTCAAAAATGGCAAAAATTAAACCTAGGAGTCTAATTTGCGTGCTGCTCTCTGTAGCACACGACTTCTCAGACCACACATTTGAGAAGTCAGTGAATCCTACCCGACACCCCTACTGTGTGCCATTGGTACTATCAAGGGACATCCTCAAATCTCGCATAATCATGGTTTCTCTCCATCAATCCCTCCAGGTCTCGAGCGATCTCATCCTCTATGTCTCTGCCAGGAGGAGGAATCTAAAACTCTTGCTCACCTCTCCAAGCAATCGGAGACAAGCTTGCAAGCCTTTCCGGCCCAACGTCTGTTGAGTGTGGATCATGATTGTTCATAGGTCTTTGTTTCAGCCGGATGTATACCCCAAGAAGTTTGTACACCCCTCCACGTGGGGGGGTGTGGGGGGGACTTGTCTCCCCCGCAGGGGTCTGGGGGGGCCGATCCCCCCTAGTGGGGGTCCGGGGGCCAGCGGTCCCCTGGCGAGGGCTCGGGGGTAGTGCCCCTTAAGCTAAAAACAGATGTAAAATTTCCTTGTAAAAGTACAATAATTTCTAGTCAAGCTGGGCCGTTCATTAGGCGGATGATCTAACAATAGAACTTATGTATTTTTTAAGATTTTTTTCCCTAGAAGGAAACCCCTCTCTTTGTATGAGGGCATTGTATTGAGTCTATGTAATAGGTGTGTATTCTTTGAGTGAGAAGCAGAGAGGTGAGACTGTGAGAGAAAACAGAGGATATTACAATGGATCTATTATAGGTTGTGTCTCTTCATTTGCTGGATAATAGAAAGGAAGGACTGGCTGTTTAGGGTGGACGTAGCCCAAACTGGGTGAACCACGTATATCTGTGTCTCTCTTGTTTTATGTGTTTTCTTTGTTTATATTTCTGTAATATTTTGTGTGTTCCATTGCTTCGTAATATATAATTTTCTAATAATTGGTATTAGAGTTGAAGGTCTATTTCACTGATAAACTCGCAGGAAAGAAGGGTTCCTCATTTGAGTGGGAGCAATGGCGGAAGATGGTAAGTTTAGGGTCTAGAAATTTAACGGCCAAAACTTCTCACTGTGGAGGATGCAG
This sequence comes from Pinus taeda, assembly GCA_000404065.3. Classification (NCBI taxonomy): domain Eukaryota; kingdom Viridiplantae; phylum Streptophyta; class Pinopsida; order Pinales; family Pinaceae; genus Pinus; species Pinus taeda. Next base: position 113,928 of record APFE031325438.1, on the reverse strand, counting down.
ATGGAAGATTATCTTTATCAGAAAGATCTATACCTACCATTGGGGGAAAAACAAAGATGCCAACGGGTATGACAAATGAAGAATGGAACCTTCTCAATAGAAAGGCACTTGGAACAATACGGTTGTGCTTCGCAGTGTCAATCACCTTCAACATTCCGAAGGAAACAACGACAGAGGGTTTGATTAAGGTGTTGGAGAAACTATATGAAAAACACTCGGCCTCAAATTAGGTATTTCTTATGAAACGATTATTTAATATGAATATGTAAGAAGGTGGATCCGTTGCAGACCCTCTAAATGATTTTAATACTGTTACAAGTCAGTCATGTTCTGTAGGGGTAAACTTTGATGATGAAGTTAGAGATCTGTTATTCTTGTGCTCATTACCAGAAAGTTGGAATAGTTTAGTAATGGCCATTAGTAACTCTGTTTCTGGATCTAGTACTTTAAAGTTTGATGATGTTGTCGATGTTATCCTTTGCGAGGAAATGCAACGGAAGCTCCGGTGAGACATCAGGTAATGCTTTGAGTGCAGAGTCTAAGGGAAGAAAAATGGAAAGAGGAAAGAGCTCAGGATATCTTAGTAAATCAAGGAAAGGCAAATCCAAGTCCATATCACAGATAGTGTGCTGGAAATGTGGAAAGAAAGGACACTGAAAGAAAGACTGTAGATCTCGGAAGGGAAAAGAAGGAGATGCACAGCAAGAAAACAATCATGAAACAAATGTGAGAGGTGAGGTGTTACAAGATTCTTTGATTCTTTCTTTTGAAATATTACTGATTCCTGGGTGGTAGATTCAGGGGCCTTATTCCATGCCACACCTGATAAGAAATACTTTCATGACTATGTTCAAGGAGATTTTGTACAAGTTTGTTTGGGTGATGATAAACCTTGTAAAATTGTTGGAATGGGTAAGGTTCTTGTAAAACAGCAGAATGGAAACCAATGACTACTAAAGGAGGTAAGGCATGTTCCAGATCTAAAGAAAAATCTAATTTCAACAAGGCAGTTAGGTGGTGAAGGTTGTGTGACAACTTTCATAGATAAAGCTTGGAAGGTCACCAATGGAGCCCTGGTAATAGCAAAAGGCGAAAAGGTTGGTACATTGTATTTATTTAATGGTATTTCTAACTCTGTTAATGCTTTAACTTCCAAAGGAGCAAATGCAGAATTATGGCATCATAGGCTCGGACACATGAGTGAAAAGGGGATGAAGATTATTCACTCAAGGAATTTGTTGTCGGGTTTGAAGAATGTTGATTTGGATTTGTGTGAAAATTTCATTTATGGAAAATAGAAGAGAGTCAGATTTCTAAGAGTTAGGAAAAAAATGAAGAGCGAAAAACTAGAGCTTGTGCATATAGATGTATGGGGACCTACTCAGGAATCATCTCTTGGTGGCTCTCGTTATTATGTTACTTTTATTGATGATGCAACTAGAAAAACTTGGATTTATTGTATTAAGAATAAATCTGATGTATTTGATACTTTCAAGAAATGGAAATCTTTGGTTGAGATTGAGACAGGAAAGAAATTGAAGTGTCTTAGATTAGACAATGGAGGTGAATATTGCAGCAAATAGTTTGATAGGTACTGTTTAGAACATGGAATTCACAAAGAGAAGACAATTCTAAGAACACCACAAGAAAATGGTGTGTCAGAAAGAATGAACAAAACAATCATGGAGCGTGCATAAGATTACATGCAGGATTGTCTTTACAGTTTTGGGCAGATGTTGTAGATATTGCTGTTTATCTAATAAACATAGAGCCTTCAAGTTCCTTGGATGGTGGTGTTCCAGAGGAAGCATGGATAGGTAAAAAGGTAAACTACTCTTTTTTAAAGCCTTTTGGTTGTGAGGCCTTTGTCCATATTGATAAAGAAAATAGAACAAAGCTTTTGGCAAAGTCAAAGAAATGTATCTTTATTGGATATGATGTTAATGATTTTGGTTATTGCTTATATGATTACGAGAATCACAAAATCATTAGGAGCAGAGATGTAATATTCAATGAAAGGTCTTGTATAAGAATTAGTTGCGGGAAAAGAAACAGGAAAAAGAAAACAAGGAATGCACATTTCTTGATGAAATCACTGAAAAAGTGAAGGTGCCTGAAAATAATAATAATCAAAAACCACAACAACAACAACCACCACAATAGCAAAAGACACCCCAAACACCTAAAAGTGGTGTTAGAAGATCTACCAGGATAATTAGACCCCATGAACGATACTCTCCTTCATTATATTATTTATTGTTGACTCATTCTCGTGAACCCGAATGTTATGAAGAAGCAATGCAGGTTGAAAGCAGGAAGAAGTGGGAGGTATCCATGGAAGAAGAGATGGACTCCTTAATGCATAACCAAACATTGTACTTAGTCAGGTTGCCTACAGGAAAAACTACATTGAAGAATAAATGGGTTTACAGGCTGAAGGAAGAAGATGGAGGAAATCAGAGGTACAAAGCTAGACTTGTGGTGAAGGGGTTTGCACAGAAGAAAGGTATTGATTTTGATGAAATATTTTCTCCTGTTGTTAAAATGACTTCAAGTAGAACTATTTTAAGTCTAGTAACAGTTAAAGATTTACATCTTGAGGAGTTAGATGTAAAGACAACCTTTATCCATGGGGATTTGGAGGAAGAGATATATATGAAGCAGCCACAAGGATATGAAGTGAACGGGAAGGAGAAACTAGTGTGCAGTTTGAAGAAGAGCTTGTATGGCTTAAAGCAGGCTCCAAGGCAATGGTATCTAAAATTTGACAAGTTTATGTCTGAACAAGGTAATACTAGATGTCACACTGATCATTGTGTTTATTTAAAAAAGAAAAACGATGGCAGCTATATTATATTGTTATTGTATGTAGATGACATGCTTGTTGCAGGGTCTAACATGCAGGAAATAAATGTGCTCAAAAGAAAGTTAGCAAATTCATTTGCAATGAAGGATTTGGGATCTGCAAAACAAATCCTTGGCATGAGAATAACTAGAGACAGGAAAAATTTCAAATTAACATTGTCTCAGAATGAGTACATACAAAAGGTGTTGAAAATATTTAATATGCACAATGCAAAACCAGTTAGTACACATTTTTCTAGCCATTTCAAACATAGTAAGGAAATGTGCCCAAAGACCCAAGAAGACATGGATTATATGTCTAAAGTTCCATATGCATCAACAGTTGGAAGCTTAATGTATGCAATGGTCTGCACAAGGCCTGATATTGCACATGCAATGGGAGTTATAAGCAGGTAGATGAACAATCCAAGAAAGGAACATTGGATGGTAGTGAAATGGATTCTCAGATATTTGAAAGGTACCATAAATCAAGCATTATGCTTTGGTGGTTGAAACATTTCTCTACAGGGATATGTTGATGCAGATATGGCAGGTGACAGACATAATAGGATGAACACTACAAGATATGTATTTACTATTGGTGGAACAACTGTCAGTTGGGTTTCAAAAATCCAAAGTGTTGTTGCACTTTCAACAATAGAAGTAGAGTATGTTGCTGCTACAAAGGCTAGTAAAGAAATGATTTGGTTACAAAGGTTTATGGGTGAATTAGGTAAGGAGCATGATATGGGCACATTATACAGTGATAGCCAAAGTGCCATTCATCTTGCAAAGAACTCAGCATTTCATTGTAGGACTAAACACATACAACTCAAGTACCATTTCATACGATCAGTGTTGAAAGATGGAGAGTTGAAGCTAGAAAAGATACACACTAGTGAGAATCCTGCATATATGCTAACAAAAGTTGTAACCAGGGAGAAACTGAGAATATGCTCAGTTTCAATTGGTCTTCAAGGATGACGATGAAGATGAGAAACAACCAGGTCCAAAGAGGAGTCATTGTCCAGCAAATGAGGCATTGGTGGAGTTGCTACAATCATTCTCCAAGTGGGAGATTGTTGAGTGTGGAGCATGATTGTTCAGAGGTCTTTGTTTCAGCTGGATGTATACCCCAAGAGGTTTGTACGCCCCTCCACATGGGGGGGGGTGTGGGGGGACTTGTCCCCCCCGCGGGTTTCTAGGGGGGCTGATCCCCCCCGGCTGGGGGGTCCAAGGGCCAGCAGTCCCTCGGCGGGGGCTCGAGGGCAATGACCCCAAAGCTAAAAACAGATGTAAAATTGCCTTGTAAAAGTATAGTAATTTCTAGTCAATCTGGGCCATTCATTATGCAGATGATCTGATGGTAGAACTTCTGTTTTGTTTAGGCTTTTTTTCCCTAGAAGGCAACACCTCTCTTTTTTTGAGGGCATTGTAGTGAGTCTGTGTAATAGGTGTGTATTCTCTGAGTAAGAAGCAGAGAGGTGGGACTGTGGGAGAAAACATAGGATATTACAACGGATCTACTGTAGGTTGTGTCTCTTCATTTGCTGGATAATAGAAAGGAAGGACTAGCTATTCAAGGTGGACGTAGCCCAAACTGGGTGAACCACATATATCTGTGTCTCTCTTGTTTTATGCATTTTCCGTGTTTATATTTATGCAATATTTTATGTGTTCCATTGCTCCGTAATATATTATTTTCTAATAACTGGTATCAAAGCCGAAGGTCTATTAATCTGATAAACTCACAGGAAAGAAGGGTTCCTCATTAGAGTGGGAGCAATGGTAGAATATGGTAAGTTTAGGGTTGAAAAATTTAACGGCCAAAACTTCTCGCTATGGAAGATTATCTGTATCAGAAAGATCTATACCTACCATTGGGCGGAGAAACAAATATGTCGATGGGTATGATAGATGAAGAATGGAACCTTCTCGATAGAAAGGCACTCGGAATAGTACAGTTGTGCCTCGTAGTGTTAGTCACCTTCAAAGTTTTGAAGGAAACAATGACAGAGGATTTGATTAAGGTGTTGGGGAAACTATATGAAAAACCCTCGGCCTCAAATAAGGTATTTCTTATGAAACGATTATTTAATATGAAGATGTCAGAAGGTGGATCTATTGCAGACCATTTAAATGATTTTAATATTGTTACAAGTCAGTTATGTTCTATAGGGGTAAACTTTGATGATGAATTTAGAGCTCTATTATTCTTGTGCTCATTACCAAAAATTTGGAATGCTTTAGTAATGGCCATTAGTAACTCTATTTTTGGATCTAGTACTTAAAGTTTGATGATGTTGTCGGTGCTATCCTTAGTGAGCAAATGCAACAGAAAAGCTCCGGTGAGACATCGGGTAATGCTTTGAGTGCAAAGTCCAGGGGAAGAAAAATGGAAAGAGGAAAGAGCTGAGGATATCGTAGTAAATCAAGGAAAGGTAGATCCAAGTCCAGATCATGGATAGTGTGCTAGAAATGTGGAAAGAAAGGACACCTAAAGAAAGACTGTAGATCTCGGAAGGGAAAAGAAGGGGATGCACAAAAAGAAAACAATCATGAAGCAAATGTGACAGGTGAGGTGCTACAAGATGCTTTTATCCTTTCTTTCGGAAATATTACTGATTCCTGGGTGGTAGATTCAAGGGCCTCATTCCATGCTACACCTGATAAGAAATACTTTCATGACTATGTTCAAGGAGATTTTGGACAAGTTCGTTTGGGTGATGATAAACCCTGTAAAACTGTTGGAATGGGTAAGGTTCTTGTAAAATAGTAGAATGGAAACCAATGGTTACTAAAGGAGGTAAGGCATGTTCCAGATCTAAAGAAAAATCTGATTTCAATAGGGCAATTAGGCGGTGAAGGTTCTGTGACAACTTCCACAGATAAATCTTAGAAGGTCACCAAAGGAGCCCTGGTAATAGCAAAAGGTAAAAAGGTTGGTACATTGTATTTATGCAATGGTATTTCTAACTTTGTTAATGCTTTAACTTCCAAAGGAGCAGATGCAACATTATGGCATCATAGGCTCGAACACATGAGTGAAAAAGGGATGAAAATTCTCCATTCAAGGAATTTGTTGCTGATTTTGAAGAATGTTGATTTAGACTTCTCTGAGAATTGCATTTATGGAAAACAGAAGAGAGTCAGATTTCTCAGAGTTGGGAAAGAAAAGAAGAGCGAAAAATTAGAGCTTCTGCATACAGATGTATGGGGACCTGCTCAGGTATCATCTCTCGGTCGCTCTCCTTATTATGTTACTTTTGTTGATGATGCAACTAGAAAAACTTGGATTTATTGTATTAAGAATAAATCTGATATATTTGATAATGTTAAGAAATGGAAAGTTTTGGTTGAGATTGAGACAGGAAATAAATTGAAGTGTCTTAGATTAGACAATGGAGGTGAATATTGTAGCAAAGAGTTTGATAGGTACTGATCAGAGCATGGAATTTGCAGAGAGAAGACAATTCCAAGAACACCACAAGAAAATGGTGTGTCAGAAAGGATGAACAAAACAATCATGGAGCGTGCAAGGTGCATGAGATTGCATGCAGGATTGCATTTACAGTTTTGGGCAGATGCTGTAGATACTGCTGTTTATCTAATAAACAGAGGGCCTTCAAGTTCCTTGGATGGTGGTGTTCCAGAGGAAGCATGGACAGGTAAAAAGGTAAACTACTCTTTTTTAAAGCCTTTTGGTTGTGAGGCCTTTGTCCATATTGATAAAGAAAATAGAACAAAGCTTGAGGAAAAGTCAAAGAAATGTAACTTTATTGGATATGGTGTTAATGATTTTGGTTATCGCTTAATGATTACGAAAATAAAAAAATCATTAGGAGCAGAGATATAATATTCAATGAAAAGGTCTTGTATAAGAATCAGTTGCGAAAAGAAACAGGAAAAAGAAAACAAGGAATACGCAGTTCTTAATGAAATCACTGAAAAAGTGAAGGTGCCTGAAAATAATAATAATCAACAACCACAGCAACAACAACCACCACAATAGCAACAGGCACCCCAAACACTTGAAAGTGGTGTTAGAAGATCTACCAATATAAGTAGACCCCCTGAACGATACTCTCCTTCATTATATTATTTATTGTTGACTGATTCTTGTGAACCCAAATGTTATGAAGAAGCAATCCCAGTTGAAAGCAGGAAGAACTGGGAGGTAGCCATGGAAGAAGAGATGGACTCCTTAATGCATAACCAGACTTGGGACTTAGTCAGGTTGCCTACAGGAAAAACTACATTGAAGAATAAATGGGTTTACAGGTTGAAGGAAGAAGATGGAGGAAATCAGAGGTACAAAGCTAGACTTGTGGTGAAGGGGTTTGCACAGAAGAAAGGTATTGATTTTGATGAAATATTTTCTCCTGTTGTTAAAATGACTTCAATCAGAACTATTTTAAGTCTTGTAGCAGCTGAAGATTTGCATCTTGAGCAGTTAGATGTAAAGACAACCTTTCTCCATGGGGATTTGGAGGAAGAGATATATATGCAGCAGCCACAAGGATATGAAGTGAAAGGGAAGGAGAAACTTGTGTGCAGGTTTAAGAAGAGCTTGTATGGCTTAAAACAGGCTCCAAGGCAGTGGTATCTAAAATTTGACAAGTTTATGTCTGAACAAGGTTATACTAGATGTCACTCTGATCATTGTGTTTATCTGAAAAAACAAAATGATGGCAGCTATATTATATTGTTATTGTATGTAGATGACATGCTTGTTGCAGGATCTAACATGTAGGAAATAAATGTGCTCAAAAGAAAATTGGCAAATTCATTTGCAAGAAGGATTTGGGAGCTGCAAAACAAATCCTTGGTATGAGAATAACTAGAGACAGGAAAAATCGTAAATTAACATTGTCTCAGAATGAGTACATACAAAAGGTGTTGAAAAGATTTTACATGCACAATGCAAAACCAGTTAGTACACCTTTTGCTAGCCATTTCAAACTTAGCAAGGAAATGTGCCCAAAGACCCAAGAAGACATGGATTATATGTCTAAAGTTCCATATGCATCAGCAGTTGAAAGCTTAATGTATGCAATGGTCTGCACAAGGCCTGATATTGCACATGCAGTGGGAGTTGTAAGAAGGTACATGAACAATCCAGGAAAGGAACATTGGATGGCAGTGAAATGGATTCTCAGATATTTGAACGGTACCACAAATCAAGCATTATGCTTTGGTGGTTCAAACATTTCCCTACAGGGATATGTTGATGCAGATATGGCAGGTAACAGAAATAACAGGAGGAGCACTACAGGATATGTATTTACTGTTGGAGGAACAGTTGTCAGTTGGGTTTCAAAAATCCAAAGTGTTGTTGCACTTTCAACAACAGAAGCAGAGTATGTTGCTGCTACAGAGGCTAGTAAAGAAATGATTTGGTTACAAAGGTTTATGGCTGAATTGGGTAAGGAGCATGATAAGGGCACGTTATACAGTGATAGCCAGAGTGCCATTCATCTTGCAAAGAACTCAGCATTTCATTCCAGGACTAAACACATACAACTCAAGTACCATTTCATACGATCAGTGTTGAAAGATGGACAGTTGAAGCTGGAAAAGATACACACTAGCCAGAATCCTGCAGATATGCTAACAAAAGTTGTAACCAGGAAGAAACTGAGAACATGCTCAATTTCAATTGGTCTTCAAGGATGACGATGAAGATGAGAAACAACCACGTCCAAAAGAGGAGTCATTGTCCAGCAAATGAAGCAGCGATGGAGTTGCTACAATCATTCTCCAAGTGGGAGATTATTGTGTGTGGAGCACGATTGTTCAGAGGTCTTTGTTTCAGCTGGATGTATACTCCAGGAAGTTTGTACACCCCTCCACGCGGGGGGGTGCGGGGGGACTTGTCCCCCCCGCGGGGTCCGGAGGGCCGACCCCCCCCCCCCCCGACTGGGGGGTCCGGGGGCTAGCGGTCCCCCGGCGAGGGCTCGGGGGCAACGCCCCCGAAGCTAAAAACAAATGTAAATTTGCCTTGTAAAAGTATAGTAATTTCTAGTCAATCTGGGCCGTTTATTAGGTGGATGATATGACGGTAGAACTTATGTTTAGTTTAGGTTTTTTTTTTGCCCTAGAAGGCAACCCCTCTCTTTGTATGAGGGCATTGTATTTGAGGCTGTGTAGTAGATGTGTATTCTGTGTGTGAGCGAGAAAAAGAGAGGTGAGACTGTGAGAGAAAACAAAGAATATTACAGCGGATTTGCTGTAGGTTGTGTCTCTTCATTTTGCTGGATAATAAAAAGGAAGGACTGGCTGTTTGGGGTGGACGTAGCCCAAACTTGGTGAACCACGTATATCTGTGTCTCTCTTGTTTTATGCATTTTCTATGTTGATATTTCTACAATATTTTATGTTTTCCATTGCTCTGTAATATATAATTTTCTAACATGCTAGTTTCATTTTATGATGACAGGAATGTCTCAATTTATTTTCATATTTGTGCACCTTTGTCGATATGGGTAATTTGTCTCTATTTTATGTTATTATTTATCTCTGCTCTTAAGAGTTGAATTTTGATTTCTGAATAACTATTTACTCATAAATCTATCTTTTAATACTGATTTATTGAATAGTGATATGTTGTGAACTTCTTCCGCATATTATTGTTTAATTATTCAAGTTATTGATTAAATGATCAATATCATTTTACGAACTTATTCCTGAGTGTTGTTGATTGATTATGTCAGTTAAGAGGTCTCAATAGGATGTATTTTGGTATTCATAATGTCAGTTAATTGAACTACTTCATTAAATTGATATTCATTATAAACCATACATATTTAAGTCCCAATTATTTAAAATTATCTTGCTCTTAATTGGGTTAGATCTATATCTGTCTGATTGAGATAGGATTAAGATAGTTCCTTTTGCTTGCATCTTAGAATAAGTTTGTATTTAGATTAATTTCTACATTATTTTAAGTCCTCTTCCCAAAGAGGCAAACTTTAGTAGTGGCTTGGTTGAGCCCCAAATCAACTTAAGGATCAATTTCTTGCCCGATCAATAAGAGAGTTGATATGATGTCTCTTCTCCATTGCTAAATGAAAGTCATATTTTAAATGTATTAGAGATTGAGAGAAGGTAATTGGACCTAGTTGAACCAGTTGGAACCACCATTCCAAACGGAAAAGGAGCTGCTTTAAGGTCCGGACAGGGTGCTCATCCCCCATGTTGTTGCAACGAATTTCAAGACTTCAACGGGACCATACAATGGAAACCAAGGAGAGTAGTTGGGTGCACTTTGAGGAGAAGGCTCCCATTTTAACTCGGGAAATGGAAACGTCGTTGAACCTAACACTGATGAATCAGAGTAGGAAATAGTAATATGAATAGAGGAGTAAGGGGGTTCATAAAGCGCCCTTGTTGTGGACATCCAACATGTAGTGCCTGCTCTAGTTGACTAATTGTGATATGAAACTAACATTTATTTAGCCCTAAGGCCCACATATTATTCTTTGAGGACCTCAAGTTGAGGATCCGGGCACATGACGCTATTAATAGTGATTGAGATATTCATGGTTGTGATGTTTATGTATGTTCTCCATTGATATTATGATGAAGATAGCATGAATGGTTATGTATGTTATCTATTGGTATTAGGATAATTGTAGCATTAAATGGTTAAGTTTGGTCTCTATTGAATTTATGATGATGATGGCAGTAAAGAATATGTATGCTCTCTATTAAAATCATGATGATGATAAAATTGATGGATAGGTATATTTCTATTGATGTTACGATGTTGATAGCTTGATGGATATGTATGTTTCCATTGATGTTTTGATGATGATAGCCATGATGGATGTGTCCCCTATGTTACCTACTTTCATTAGTTCGGGCTGACAATGAACAATGATGTGAATGACATGATGTTGTTAATGTTGCTATTATGACAATGACTAACACTAAGAAACCTTGTTACTGATGATTATTGAGAATGGTAGGAAACCACCAGAGGCACTCGCATATGACGAGTTGACAACAGCTAGTTTGATGAAATAAATCATATTATTTTATTTCAGAGTCAATTTTAAAGCTTGCTATATATGTTTATCTATATTCTGATGAGATGTTAGTGGTTGCAGGCACAGATTAGTTGCTTTTCCGAATGACTCACATATGGGTGATGGGGTTGTACAAGTGGATAGAACTACATGGTGTTTAGTCAATTTATTGTTATCTAAATTGCTAGTATTAATTGTCAACCCGGGGCTCGTAAGCTGATGAAGTGAGGGTGTACTATATGTACTTAAGTAACTTTTCTT